>LPNX011021005.1:4179-57901 GCA_001517045.1 Pseudotsuga menziesii | reverse complement strand
AAATAATTGTCTAATTAAACTATCGGTTATGTTTACCACAAGAGGCACTATAATAATAATAATAATAATAATAATAATAATGATAATAATAATACCATTATTAATAATTATAATTAAAGACATTTTGTTTTTAATGACAAGTATCATAGTCATGAGCATGTTAACTCTAGATTCATAATCAAAGCACCCTTAGGGTTTTAAACAACCCTGAAAGTTTTGTTAATGTAAATGAACAATGTTTAAGTCTACGCACGACAACTTTCTGAGGATTATTCTAATTTACAACTTTTGATCACTTACGTATTATAGTGTTCATCTATCATTAATGAATATGTTAACTTAACATTCATTATTTCATTAACATATTTACCTATGAAAACCTATACCATTATTGATCGTGTTAAGTATTGGTATGCCGATATTGGTATACGTGTGCAAAGTGTGCATGCGTGGCCAGTGCATGCATAGATCATACACGTACTTTAAGAAAACATCATATATCCTATATATCATAATAATAATAATAATAATAATAACAACAACAAAATAATAATGATTCACATAGATAGGACATTCATGGATACAAGACATAACGATCGCAAGTACCTAACCGAATTAACATACAAACATGTAATATTTTCATCATCATCAATCATTAATTATTAATGAATTAAGTTATAACATCATTATATTTTTAGATTCATTACTCAATCAATTATTTTCAAGGAAGAGACGCCTACTACTACTAATCTTGGTGTCATAGATCCCCCCTGACCCAACACAGTACTAGCTATAACATCCTCCCATCCTAACCTACATCCGCACCCTCCCTATCCTTCCTCTGCTAGTATAGAAGTGGATGTCGGCTTCACCGACCTGACCACATAAGAACCTGAGAGCGATAGCGTCGGCTGAACAGCGGACCTAGCCTCTCCTAGCAGGCATCCGACCGTCGTCATCACAACAACATGGGGAGCATGTCTCAGCATGGCCCTCCCACGACCTCAGGTATCATAAAAACATAGGGTGGAACACATCCATCCCTCTCAACATCCTGGGTCTATATACCCTATCAAAACATACTTTGCTGCTATCGAGATTATTGGTCTGTGTCATTGTATCATCAATTTTGGTAATCAAGGCTCTTCTGCAGAAATAGGTGCTATACCACACTTCATATAAAGTATCCATTTATTACATAGCCCGTGTGTCCTGCAGATTAGTACTTTGAAAACACACATTTATAATAATATCTCCATTCAATCATTAGTGGGTGCAAATTATCAACAACATTTCCTTTCATTGTATAAATCATTAAATTGATCACATCATGGGTCGATATCCATGTACCACATCATATATATATTACATTTATCAATGATGACAATTAAACATACACTGTTTTTATGAACAAAGGAATATCATGATAACTATAACATAGTAACCTCACAACATAATCATAACACCACAATCAATGTATCAACATAAGCATAGTAAAATCTTAGACATCTATCATGTCATAAATATGGTTTACTTAGTCGAACCGAGTCCAACATTTATTAAGAAAATAAAATGCAACATGTCGATATGTCTAGTCAAATATGGGCATTACATAAAAACATGAGTATTTTTGTCTAAGTAATTAAAAGTACTTTGGTACATTATATTATATTCAAACGTAATTTGTGAGTAATATTTGCATTAGGAATACTTTATTTGCAATATTGGTATAGTTAACTATGAGTTTTCTCCACCATTTAAAATTAGACAAATAAGCATCTTTAACTCAATCAATGCCACCTCAAACATTATGGTTGATGTCATCCTCTAGAACGTGATTAGTTCTTTTAAAGTTGATTTTGATAGTACATTTTTTGTTTGTTTTGAGGCCCATTTTTAACCTCAAAATTCCCCTAATGATAGATATACATCCAGCATGAAAAATAGTTGGCTCTATAGAGGTACACCCAACATGAAAAATGACTAGTTGTTGTATGGATATACATCTGGCATGAAAAAATGGTTGGCTCGATCGAGGTACACCCAACATGAAAAGGGGCTGGTTGTTGTACAAATATACATCCAACATGAAAATTGATGGTTCTGTAGAGGCACACCCAACATAAAAAAGTGTTGGTTTCTATACAGATATACATCTAGCATGAAAAAGGGTTGGCCCTGTAGAACTTATGATTTATAGATTCGAGAGATGTCATAAGTCAATGGCATGAGTGATTAGATCCAATGACGATGTCCAGTGACGAGATCCAATAATGATGTCCAATGATGATAGTGACAGAAGAATGCCTTCCTTGTTAAGAGGGAGCGTTGAAGTTTGTGTAAGTTCGAAAGATAGTATTGTTGTAATTTTATTCTATTATTGTTGTACCTCATTCGAGAGATGTTATTGATGCAGTTGGTCATGTAAAAGCCTTGAAAGAATCAATGTAAATCCTCTGTTGTAAGTCTCGTCAATAGTACACAAAATAAATATTATATAAATGTTATTTTGAGTCTCCCTAGACAAGTCGGCCTAGTAAGAGTAAGAAGTCGACTCAATTAGGGAAACATGTTACTCACATGATGTGTATAAATAGAGAGGGCACACCTCTCATTTGGACACTCAACTCACTCAAGCAAGTGTGCAAGAGAGTGAAGAAGTAGTTGCTTTTATCTTTTGGTGTTGATCTTATCTTGGTTTGGCATTACACAATGACATAATCTATACTAAAGAAGTTGTTGGGTTTCTCCCTTGTGGTTTACCAGAGGAAAATCTTTGTGTTCTTTTGTGTTGTTGTACTTGTGTTTCTTTCAGTGATCCTAGTGCTTATGGTTATGATGAAATAATGCAAATTGTTTGAAGATTTGATATAACCATTAAAATTCTAACAAGACTATAAGTCCCTATGAAATCTCAAAGTCCTAGATCACCTCTCATGTGAGTTGTTATTCTTATCACTTTATGAATTGTTATATCTATCCACTATGAGTTATCAATGGGTTCTTAATCTTGAGGTGACTATGATCATTGTAATATATAATACCATCATTGGTATGAAAATCAATGTTGAAGATGGCTAAAGTCTTTCGTCCATTTTGTGTCTCTTGTTTGCTTGCTCTATAGTTTAACAATTAGAAAGAGCAACGTTTAATCATAACTTGTTATGTTATATTTTCCTTTTTGTTCCAACACCAATATAATTCTAGAAAATCTATGAGACATGTACGTTAAGATTACATAATTGTATTGAGAAACTCTTTCTACAACCCAAGCCGATGAGATATGTAATGTCTATGATGCATGTTGGCTCAAACAAATTTATTAATATAAACAAATCTAAATATCATGTTGTGTACTGATAAGAAAATAAGATATATGTTGGTTAGTATAATATTACAAAACTAAAAATAAAGTAATAATAATAATGCTAAAATGTATTATTGGTTAGGGGAACCCTCGTTGGTACTTTTCTTGATTGTTTTCTCCAAACATACATTATAAATGTTGATTTGCTTCATAGAAGCATATCTATCTATTTATCCATGTGTGTGTGAGAGGGATAGAAAAACACTCGAGTTTTTATTAATTTTGGAGACATGGATTGTTTTTTTTTTAATTATTGTCAAAAGTCAATCGACTTTTTTCCAAATGGAGTAGACAAAGTAGGAAATATAGGTATGAATGTTTCTCTTTGTTGTTTTTATTCAACGTATTTCATATGGTACAATCGACTAATGCATATTTAAGAAGTATTGGTATGCATGTTTGTAATCAATATATTTCTTATGGTACATTAGAGCACTGTTCATAGAGTAACATAAAATAAATTGAAATAAAAAGTAAAGTGACATCCCTAAATGAAAAAAAATAGCTCACGATGATAATATAAAACTAATAAAAAATTATCATTATAACAAAATAAACTAGCATAGATCCGTCTTAAAACTGTATTTATCAAGTGCCTAGAGGAATTATTTCCCTTGAGGTGCACAACGCTTTTTGAGTACAAAAATTGAGGAAAGGTTTGCACCTCAATGGATGTGATCCCTCTCGATGCTTGATAGATCCAGAGCTAAGTTAGATCTTTCAAAAGGTTTACATCCATAAATTTGAAACAAAATGAGGCCACAATCCATCATGATTCAACAGTAGAATGCAAATCCCAAGGAAAAAACATGGATGACATGAAACAAAATACAACCACCCAAATTAAATTGAAAGTTGAAAGATGCTACAATTCATTTGAAACAATATGATACCATGATCCCATTACCAAAATATGGAGAAGAGAATAACTAATATAAAATTTACTGAGTTTATTCACCATTATATGCATGGACAAATTTTATTTCTCACAAAATTGATTGAAAAAGATTATGGCCCTAAAAAGCTAATGTAATTATTTAGTAGGGAGAAACCAAGATTTAAAATCATGTTGGTCATATCCTTTTGTTTGAACATTGGGCTTTGAACCAAAATATTCCAAACTCAAAATCTGAGGTTGAAAGCTAGAAGGTTCAAAGAAAGCCAAGCTCAAGATCATAGGTTAGAATATTTTTGAGAGAGTGACTCGACTAATTCAAAGACATTATTACCCTAAATCAAATATGAACACAATATCCTCAAGGTTCCCTACATTCAAGTCATTCCTTCAAGAGTAGAGTAAAACAACACATAATCAATACTATGTAGGGGCAAGAGTAGAGTAAAACAACACATAATCAATATTAGGTAAGGGCAAGAGTAGAGTTAAACAACACATAATCAATACTAGGTAGGGGAAAGAGTAGAGTAAAACAACACATATTCAATATTAGGTAGGGGCAAGAGTAGAGTAAAATGACATTTTTAATAAGATTAAGGTAAACACCACTTATAATCACTACTAAGAAAGTACGTGTTATTACCTCTTATTAATTGGATTTGACCAAGGTAAGGTTAATTTACTAGATGAAGCCCCGATCCAATGCAATAAACCATGCAATGATCCCTAAAAGGCATTGCCACACTTCCCTAATAGAAGATAAGGAGATACTAGCTTTAGAAACACTTTACATTGTTGTTTGTGTGTTTTTTTTGCTTATTTGTTGCACTAGGAGTAGTGAGGTACCTATACAACCAAAGTACATTTGTGAGTCTATAACCACTTGTAAGCTAAATTGGAAAACAATTGAAGACCAGAAAAATTAAAAAAACAAAACAAAACAAACTATGATAATAATAATCAAATTTATTATCATAAAGTAAATCGGTATCGATCCATATTAGTCCTCGATCTTTTAAGCACCAATAAGTTTGTGCTTCAATTTTTTATCCCCCTTGGTGCTTATTAGTATCGAGGTTAACTTGGATCTATGTTGGTTATATTAAGTTATTGCTTCTAAAATAATGTGAGTTAGAGGGTATGGTTGCTCAAGTATTGAGATTAAATTCGACCAAGGCAAGTTTGATTCCCTAGATGAAGTCCCAAGCCAAGGTGACAAACTATGAAATGCACACTCCCTATTTAATTATAACCATTTTAGGCATTCTAACATGATTTATAAGATCTATTCATAGCTTACACATTGTCAGATGGATTGAATGGAAAAAGAAAATTCGTTCAGTTAAAAGGATTGCCTCTATCAATTTTGATCCCCCTGGGATAATCTTCATGAGGGTTTAAACTCAATCAATCATGATCTCCTCAATTTGGATATAAATATGCAATAGGAACCGTATAGAAATGTTGAGCCGACTATGGTTAATGGGGTTATTATTTTAATTGTTGAATGATAGGCATCCAAACGTCTTTTATTTTAAGTCCTTCTCTATTGATGTTATTTTGATTGAGCTCAATTTCGAGAGCTTCATGAACCTTTATATTTGTATAGTCATCAATATTAGCAAATACTTTTGAATCATCAAAGCAAATAAGGTGGTATGTGTCTTAAAAATGTTCTACAAGGGTAGATATTTTAATCCAACTATGCTTAATATTTGCACAATGCTCCTTAAATCTCATATGTAGATTTCTACCCATCTTGCCAAGTTTAAAAAAATTGACTAAAAACCACTTAAAAATATATTTCTAGCAAAGTAAGAATAATATTATCATTATTATTCTTAACTTCATTCCCAAACAAATCCAACAACAATTCTACCTTCTTAAAAAAAACTACCTACTAGTTGAAAATGATTTGCAATGATGTAGTATAAATTTGTTATGTAAACATATTATCTTTAATATGCACCTAACTTCCTAATAAGTGAAAATGATTTACAATGATGTAGTATCGATTTTTTATGTAAACATATTATCCTTAATATGCACCCAACTTCCAAATGAAACCTCTTGAGACTCTAATGGAAAAGATGTGTCAAGCTTATCCTAAATAATATCGACAACTAATGCAGAAGAAGAAAAATGGTGTTATGTACAGAAAAAATCTTCCACAAAAAAACCAAGCTAAACATTTTGTAAAGTAGTAAGGTAAACTCTAGACCATTCGCCCCTTAAAATCTGAGGAGTTTTTTGGCCAAAATTCGATGAAAATTGTTCAAAGGGTAGTTTCAACGATTGGAATTGCATAATCTGGGTGCCCCAAGGGTAATTGAGGGTCCTAAATCCATTTATGCAATAAAAATTGCAATTTTAACACTGAAAATCTTATTTTCAACAACAAATCGTGTTATCGAATTCCGGCCAAACTTGCCTGAAAAAGTGAAGATGATCTAGAGATTAGCCAACTCCTTTTGTAAATCGTTACTCCACTATCTTACTAAATTAAAAAATTCAAGCATGATTAAAAACCACTTTCTTACATAAATTTATAAACAAAGTAAGAATCATATTATCATTATTCCCAAATTCATTCCAAAAAAATCCAACAACAATTCCTTCATACCTCCTACTTGAAAAAGAAAAATCCAACCATAAGACAAAATGATTTACAATGATGTGACATCGATTTGCTATGTAAACATATTATCATTAATAAGCACCAATTGCTAAATGGAAGCTCATGGTATTCTAATGGGGAGATGCATCGAGCTAAGATAACGTGGAAAGACTATGATGTTTTGCATAGAGACTCATGCACATGAACACCATGTTGAGCATTTTGTAAACCATTGTTCCCTCGTTACAAAAATAGAGGTTTATTAGAATGAGCTCTGCATTAGAATTACCTTTCAAATTAAGCTACACAGAGTATTAGAATGCCCTACATATTAGAATATTTGTTTAATGAACCCCAAAAACTTTATAATTTTTTTTAAAATTACGTCTATAATTAAGCTAAATAAATTAAAGAGGTATTATAATTTTATCTTTGAAATAAGGCTAAAGAAGTTAAAGAGGCCAATATCTTCCTTCCGAACCAACTTAGGCTAAAGAAGCTAAAGAGGCCAATATATTTCCTTAGAACCAAATAAGAGCGCCTCCAGAGCTGAATAGAGCAAACATAGTAATATTGGTGTGGTGTTCAGGGTGTGAGCTAGCGATGGGGCCTTATCGCTGACCCAATGGAAGCCCAGGTTTGATTCCCTGTGGGGGAGGTCTATTATGGCCTTTCAATGCCTCGTGTGACCACGGTAATAGTTCTACTTGCTGCTGGGCAGATTGTTCTCACATCCAAATTTAGGTTGGCCTCGACCCATGGTTTACTATGTAATAATGCGGTTACAATGCTAAACGGGCGGTTGTGTGAGTTCCTCGGTTTGTAAAAAAAGAAAATAAAGAAAATAAAAATAAAGACAAATACTGGTGCATAATAACAAGATGAGGAAAAGAGCAATTTGAATCATAGAGTATATATGGATGTGTGACACTACAAATTGAAGGACAATTGACAACTATAACATTGATGCCTAAACCACATGTCAACTTAATAGAACAAATGCCTATCACGTATCTTCACTCGATACTTATGGATGAACATTTAAGATCCTTAATGATTATGAACGGTTNTTGCTTAATATCTCACAATAAAACACCTATGAACATGTGTGTGGTGGGGGGGCGAGGGGGGGGGGTTGGACAATGGGGGGGGTTGTTGATTATTTCTTTTCGTCTTTGAATTATGTTATTTATATTTTTATATACCTATATTGTAACAATCGTCATTATTATGCATTGTGTGTGCATGTAACGTGTCTTGTATTTATCTTCATACATGCATTAGACCTATGCATTGATTTGTACTATGCCCTATGTTAGCTTTTGATTTACTTTGAGTGTTTACACCATGTTTTGAGGCGCTTCATGAGATTTAGGGTGCATGGTGTATGCTTAACCCCCATATGGTCCGAGCCTTAGGTTGGCACATGGGAGATTGTCCATGATGAATTTGCTATGTGGAGACAACTTGCACAGTGGTTGCTTGACTTTGTTTAGGTGTTGGAGTTCTTTTGAAATCTTAGTAGATGTCCTTCATTGTGGCCACATGGAAAGGTTTACTTGCTTGGAGGATGCCCTACTTATGAGTGTTGTGCATCTTGGAGGAGGGCATCATGCCTTAGAGAACATGGGGTAGCTTGGATTCTTGTTTGGAATCTTGAAGTTGGCTCGAGGATGCTTATATTATGACAATGTTCTTGCAAGGGTGGCTAACCCAATGGAGTGCATGGCTTAGGAGGATTGATATAGTTCATGCAATCTTATCACAAAGGGGTGTGGACACACTTTATGTAGCTACATCATCTTGGAGCTTGCACACCCTTCTTTGTTCCCAATGAAGAATAAACCATTTGACTTCAGAAGTTGACCAACAAAGAAATATTAGCTCAATTGTGCATCCAAGTGGTGATATCAATTTTCACAATAAAAAATTTCTAGCATATCTTTTGTCAATAATGATTTATATTGAGCTTTAACACCTTGTAGATCTAAGAATTACAGTTTCGATATTTTTTGTGCAATATATATGTCTTACTATGGAGTAATGAAAATAAAACCACATTAATAATGAATAGACTCATCTTCATGAATAACATTCTTAGAATTTTCAATATTAAATTTATGTAAATAAATTGTGTTAATAAAATTCTTTTTAATCCTCGACTTAGATGGGATGGTGAAGCTAATATGTCAAACCACACACCAAAATTTAATTGTACAATTTTCTTTATTAATTTGACTATTGATTAAATGGTGAAGCACATAATAAGTAGAACCACCCACCAAAATTCAATGGTACAATTGGAATAATGGTTCTTTTATTTTAACTACTATTTTTTTAATAGGAAACAATGATGAAACCCTAACCTTAGAATTACTCTTGAACTCTTCCAAAAACTCTAGTGCTCCAAAGACAAAGTGATAATACAACAAAGAGACAATAGTGTGTTCCACTCACATCTTTAATAGAAGTGCATGACGAATGCATCCACACGAACAAGTATTTACAAATAACTCTCTCCTCCCTCTATATGAGAGTTAAGAGAGGTCAACAATACAATAATGATCATTATCCACTACAAGCAACCCATCCATAACAGATAAGCCTACAAGTGACAAATGTCAAGCTCCAAGGTGAAGACATCCAATAAATAAGGTTCCAAGGCTTGAAAGCTCCTTAAGCAAGGTACAACACTTCTCCTCAACAAGCCTCCAGAGCTCCAATCATTAAGGAAATTTTGAGGTCTAAAATAGACCTCATAAAAGATATAATAAAATATTATGATTTAGGCATTTTGTGAGGAATGTATATTTACAACTCATCTCTTACACTATAACCAATGCAACTATGGTTAAGTTAAATTGAAAAGATATCTAAAATAAAAACCAATTAAAAAATCATCTTTGATATGACTAAAAGTAAAATNNAAAAAAAAAAAAAAAAAAAACATTTTTTAAATTGATTTTTCATCTTTTTAATACATCTTCGAAATCACGTATAAACTCATTTTTAATAGTTTCTTGTGATATATATTAGGTATATTATATATCATTTTAATGCAATAATTAATAACATCATTAAATAAATTAAAAAAAATGTTAATATTGAGATGAAATAATAGTACATAAATTTCTACCACTAAAAAAGTAAGAGTTAATATTAAACAAATAAGATTATATGTAATAAACATTATTATTATATATAATAAGAATTATAATAATATAATATCTTATTATGATATAATAGTTCATTCAATTGATACGTTAGGATTTTATGCATGTATTTGGTTTTATAACTTGTTTAATTTATGTTGGTATAGATGTAGGTGTTTCAAATGTTAAAAGTTGATGGTAAAATATGAACCTTGAATAATACCTAAATTTAAAAAAAAAAATTAATATTAAAATTCATCTCTATGAATATATATATATATATATATATATAATAATTTATTAAAATATAAAATTTTATAAAACAAATAAAAATATATATTTTTATATTTAAATAATAATTATAAATATATAGTAAGTATTTAAAAAACAAAAACTAGTAATCATCAATTTGTTTTTATTATAAGATGTTAAGTGATTTTGATTTTAAATAAAAATTTCACATATATATTTAAAATATTGAAAAAGTAATTACATAATTTTAGTTTTGAATAGAGCATTTACTTTTTTTTATATTTGTAATTTATTTTATATTGAAATATAAATAGTACTTTTATTTCTAAGTACTTTAAGACTACTTTAGTAAATTTATATTATATTAAAAAATAGCCTGAGTACTATTTTCATAACGAGTATTTTACTTACAACATTGATATAGTTAACTATGGGTTTTCACTCACCATTTACAATTTAACAACTAAACATCCTTGACTCAACCAATGCCACCTCAACTATTATAGATGATGTCATCCTCTAGAATGTGATTGGTTCCTTTAAAGTGGATTCTGATAGTACATTTTTTAGTACATTTTTTGTTTGGAGGCCCATTTTTGTCCTCAAAATTCCCCTAATGGTTCCTCCTACAACATGTGCTCTTCCAAGTCCACCCACCTACATGATCACTCCCTCAACCCAAGTGTCCTCAAGTCAAGCACAAACCTCCATGCACACAACCAAGAATCCCCATGCCATCTATTATTCAACACTCACCATCAATATGCCTAACGCTCCTCCAAACCAACTTGTTATCCAAGCAAGCAAACAACTCTCCATGTGCACGATATGAAGAAAGTCACAATAGAGAAAATTCGAAGTCTAGAATGGGCCTCAAAAGAAAAAGAGCTAACCAAAATGGGCCTCATAAGAAAAAGAGCCAACCAATAGAATTTCAAGAAAAGAGTCAACCATAATGGTTGACTTAGCATCTTTGTCATAGAAAATGCTATTTATTTTTCCTTCGTATTTTCAACATATCTCTATGTGGCTTTACTCAAATTTCAAGCAGGAGCACTCGTTGGATGCGTCAAAGTAAGACATTTTTAAATGTACTTCTCGTTTTTCATGGGGTGGGGTACATCAAAAGTATGCAATGTAGGTACTCGTTGGACGTGGAATTGAATTTCGCATCCAATGACTGCTCCTGCTCAAAATTTGAGTAAAACCACAATAAGATAGTTGAAAATATGAAGAAAAATTAGTTTTTTTCTCCTTCCAAAATTCATAAATATTATTTATTATTTTAACTACTATATTTTTTCTTTAGGAGGCCTATTTTAGACCCCAATTTCCTCTAATGTTAAGCCCCATAAGTCACTAATGATCCAAGGAAAATTGACACACAACCATCCAAAAGAGTCTAGAAATCACTGCACAAGCGACCTCCCATGTGTATGTCCATTAAGGGAAACCAAGGGTTATCCATACGCCATGCACTCCACACCACATGAAACACCTACAAGCATAGTATAAACACTTTATGAGTAATCCTAAAAGATAACATTCCCTCTTGACAAGAAAATTGTTTTCACTAACACCAACATCTCAAACTCCCCTTTAGTTAAGGGTTTCATCAGAATGCCAACATATGACTCCATATGAATATAATCAAATGTTGCAATGTCTCTCATGTAATACAATGATATCAATGTAATATATACATTCTCATGAGTATCCTTACGGGCTTATGCCATATTATTATATTATTTTCTCTAAATAACCCCAATCGCCTAGTGGACCATATTCCATCATGGGTGGCCACATTATATTTATTATTCTCATTGGGTACACATTATATATGTCATTCCCATTTTGGTATCATTACATCATTTATTCCCCTTAGACACCTCCCTAGGTACCCTATATTATCCTCCCCTTAGGTATATAACATTTACTTTCTCATGAATATTCCTTAGGGTCTTATGCCATATTATTATATTATTTTTTCTAACTAACCCCAACCACTTAGTAGATCATATTCCATTGTGTGGCCACATTATATTAATTATTCTCATTGGGTACACATTACATATATTATTCCCATTTGGGTACCCCATTACATCATTTATTCCCTTGGGTACCTCCCTAAATACCCCATATTATCCTCCCCTAGGTATATAACATGAATGATAGTGGATGTTAATGTGGTCAGAGATGTTATGAAACATAAGATTCTCAAAGACTTTGATGCAACTCTATTTGTCACAATATACAACTATACGCTCCAAATGCATATCTCCAAGCTCAACTACTAGTTTGTGAAGTTGTAATGCCTCGCAACTCATTGAAAATGCTATTATATACTCCACCTTTACTGAACTAATAGCAACTATTGCTTGCTTCTTGTTGAACTGGAATATCAACCTTGACCCCAAACTAAAACAAAATCCGAAAGTGCTCTTCCAAGAATCACAAAGCCCATGGAGTAATACTTCATCATCTCCTATATACAAAATGCCATAATGAATTATGCCTCTCAAATACATGAGCACATGATTCACAACCACCCAATGTGTCTCTCGTGGAGCAACCATAAACTAACTCAATGTATTCACAACATAATAAATATTCAGCCCAAATTTCATAAGATGCATAAAAAATCCAATCCAATCCTATCCAATCCAATCCATTGCCTATATGAAGGTTCAACCAAATAATCATCATCATAATTGAGTTTCAAATTTGATATCATGTGGCCAAGGATTTGGAATCCTACATCTATAATCTCTTGAGATCTCCAAAGTGTATTTCTATTGCCCAAGAAAGACTTCTCTTAGACCTTGCCAAAATCTCCAACCCTAGAATATAATGCAATAGACCAACAATATCCTTCATGTCAAATTCACTTGACAACTTTTCCTTACACCACATGATGAGCTTCTTTGAACTACATGTAATGATCAAGTCATCCACATATAGAACCAGAACAACCAAATTAATTTTAACATACAAATAATAAAGATAATCTTGATGAACCCTAAGTTCGATAGGAACTCATCAATCATAGAGTACCAAGCTTGTGGTGCCTACTTCAACCCATAAAATGATTTCTTCAACCTACAAACATGGGTGGCATATACATGCACTGCAAAATCTCCAAGATAACTAACACATACTTCTTCCTCAATCACGCCATTCAAGAAGGCAATCTTCACATCCATCAGATACAAGCATCATCCAAAACATGCTGCTAAGGCAAGACTGGTACATATAGAAGTATACCTGCCACCTCGTGTAAATGTCTCATCATAATCAACTCCCTTTTTTGTAAGAAACCTCTTGCCATGAATCTTGCCTTGTATTTTTTACACTTACATCAGTCACATGTTTAACTGTGTACAACCATCTAGAACCAATCACTAATTTCCCTTTGGTCTCTGTACAATCTCCTAAACATCATTTTGCATAATGAAGTTATACTCCTAAGTCATGGCCCCACCACTCCTTTTCATGGGCCTTCTCAAAGCTAGAAGCCCCATCCAACTTGTCACTGGAGTGTATTAGTGCCACAAGATCATTGAGCAACCTAAAAAGGCCACCCTCATGCACACCTCTTGCCAAAGTC
The DNA here is from genome assembly GCA_001517045.1 of Pseudotsuga menziesii. Classification (NCBI taxonomy): domain Eukaryota; kingdom Viridiplantae; phylum Streptophyta; class Pinopsida; order Pinales; family Pinaceae; genus Pseudotsuga; species Pseudotsuga menziesii. Next base: position 44,008 of record LPNX011021005.1, on the reverse strand, counting down.
CTCAAAGTTGTTAGATCACAATTGTTAATAATGCATTGTGGTTCTTCAAATGCAATTCTACACTCAAGATCTGCCCTACAAGAAATTGAAAAAAAGGATTTTTCTTCAAACTAGAGACAAATAGAGCATCATTCAACTCAAGAACATCACCTAATGGCATTTGGAAGTAAATGAAGCCTAATCCTTCAACGAGATGAGTAGCATCATCACCCAACTCCATACTCATTCCTCCCTCTAGCTCCTAAAGTCTATTGAAGAGTGTCATGTCATAAGTCATGTCTTGATGCCCCGCTATCCACATATCATCCATCACTTGACCCAATTTTATGGGAAAGGTGATCTCAAGTTGGGATGATCCCTCATTGACTCATATAGTACCTACACTCCGTGCAACTTGCTTGGCCTTACTCTTTTCTTCCCTAGACACCAGTTGGCATAATGTTCCATCTAGTGACACCTAAAACATTTCACCTTACTCAAATCATTCTTCCTAGATTTGAACCTTCCTTCCTTCCTGTTCTTGTATCCTTTTTTGCTTCCTTTCTTTGTCTTCTCAACAAAGGCTACTTCTACTAGGGTCAACAACTCATGGTCACATACACAACCATGATTAATGAAATAACATAGGCAAACACACATTTACATAAACATGTCCAAGATATCAATATGTTGTATCATACTTGACCAAGCAAATTATATAACTAGGTCTATCTACGATATGGTAGTATGGTCCATGGGTGTTTCTTACAAAAGAATGTTTTTTTTGAATTGACAAAGACCTAACTACTGCACACAATACAAAAGAGTATTTTATCTACTCAACTAGCCCATCTTTTCTGTTAAACCTGGTTCCTCTATCTTTCCCCAATAAAAATGTTTCATTTTATTCTACATAACAATGTATACCAAACCAAATTACAAACAATATATATTGGCATGTAATCAAGGAAAGCATGGATTATGAGCAAGTCATTCTAACTTCTAAAGCATACAGGTCATTTAGAAGTACCAAAGCCCCACAAAACTTTACGCTGTTCGCAACAGCCCTATAAATACCATGGAACAAAGACAAAATTACTAAAGACGTGATACATTGTGGTTATTCAAATCCAAACTATCTCTAGTGCCCATTGGCATGCATTATCTTGATCACAGAAGAATAAAGTAACTGCCATGGTTTAAGAAATATAATTCCACCGTTCAAAAATTAATTCTAATAAGCCTAGCAAAAAGTACACACCTGTATGTAGGTAATGTGCAATTCCGGATGTAGATAAACTAGCAAAAAGTACACACCTATATGTATGTAATGTGCGATTCCGGATGTAGAAAAAACCTTCATCAAGAACAACTTTAAAATAAGTTTATCAACCTGAGGATCACTTGAAAAATCTTAGAAAAATTCTTCCCATGTGACAAAGCTAGTTAAGTGCTCAGAAAGAAAACTATGCATGAAAACTCAAATCCATAATAGATTTACTTTCTGTTGTTGTTAAGGGCAATGTAAAATTCAAGGCATTTTCAAGCGATCACAACAATTAAAGACGGATTACTTTTGTAGATCAACAACCCTTGGCCTCCATAGCCCTAGCCTGTACTTCTGTGTAAACCGTAAAATCAATTTTCTCTGCATCAGAAGCAAACCAATAAGGGTTAGCAGAAAAAAATTGTAAACATAAACAACCAAAGATTTAAACCATGTTTCTCCCATCCTTTGATGAAAAGACTATATGTGTATATATAAGAAGTTTGTCTCGATCAGCAATAAGCTTACCAAAAAATGATGACATAGATAGGTTGCATGTTTGTTATTCAACCAAGATTAAACATATTCTTACCATACCATCAGCCATATTGCACCTCAATAAACATATGAACATCATTGCAGGTGGTAATACAATAAATTCCAACTTTTTTAATATGAACATATGAATGAAAGTCTATAAAGCTAAATCTCAAATTCAACATCATTGCAGGTGGTGATGGCATGTTTCTTGCAATATCTCAAATTCAAATTTCCTTCCATTCTTAAAGATAAAATAAAATATAATGATAAACGAAGTTTCCAAAATGGGAACGCCTAGAAACATGCCATCACCACCCCTCACCCCCAAAAAAAGGTACAAGGGAACAGAGTCTATACAAATTATAGTTTATTTAAATAACACATTAACTTGCAAGAAAATAAGAATGATGCATAAATGACATATTATAAGGAAACCCATGTCTATACTAACTCTCATTGATGATTATATGATACAAAATCCCATAGCTCAGTGGTCTAGGCTAATGTCAATCTGATTCCCTCATACATGATAGAACCCAGTTGAAACACTACAATCTTGCCAACCCTGAAATCCTGAAAAGCGAAAACTGTTGAATCTACTGAATTTTGAATGGGATGTGAAATTCTACTTTCTCCATATGGAGTTCTTTACTTTTATCTTATCTTATCTAAAAGCTAAGATAAAGGAGAAATACAGCTTTTACTTTAAGAATTTAATATTATCATTAATTACCAAGGTAACAAAATCCCCAGAGCTCAATCCCCTATCTCTGTTTTGTCTTAAAGGGTCATCAGCATGGATAGGGCAATATTTTCCAATTGGTCTCATGCCCCTCATGGGCACTTGGGTGTGCCTGGAAACTTCCAAAAAGTTAAAACATGCACAGAATACCATTGGAAATTGCCAAAATGCCTTAGAAACATGATTTGGAAACATCGTACAGTTTGGCCGGTGGTGTTTCCAAGGCATTTCATACCCGTTTCGGCGTTTCCAAACATTTTGGGTATTGGGACATGGCCAAACTCGGTGTTCCCACCCACAAGAATGTATTGGGCTTGTATTAACGTGGAGACATGGGTTCAATCTCTGAGCAGGTATGATTGCAAATATGGCCTTGTAAATATAAAAAGTATTTCTCAAAAAAAAAACTTGGTGTTCCCTGCAAGTGCAACAATTGACAAATGACAATGACAAGTTATTGCATATGCACCAAACAAGCTAACAGCCATAAACTACCCAAATTTGGCAGTCCAAACCTATCTTCAACCTCTGTCAAGATTATATATAATCTTTACAAAATAAAATCCTATATAAAACAAGAAAAAGGCCCCAAGATCCCAAAGTAGAAAAAGACCACAAGACCTTATGAATAAGCAACGACTTTCTTCCATATTAGTTCCTGGCAATGTGCAAAAGCTCCAAATTCATCTTTGCAACAGCAACCTTGACCCTCCTGAATAAACTAACTAGAAAAATTTTCAATAAGAATCATATATACTTCCTTGTTGCTTGTTTATAAGGTGCAGGAATTCTTTGAAGTTTGAACATTAGTCTTGAGCAAAAGATTATGAATAAACTCAATATTACTCTCTATAACTTGACCCTAGCACAAACAGTGTGAACATGGTAGAAATTCATTTCTTGTAGTATAGCAAGGGGACTATCTTTTACAAACAAAATGTTTATGAACTAATGGTATCCATCTTGTGGGTCAATCTGTAAAAATTAAAATAATTATGCGTGTATATACAAAAAATGGTAATTGATGTCAACTTCTGCAGTAAAATTGCTTTTTATATTCGAATCAGGACAAACCTTCCTACCCAATCTCACTCTTTCATCTATCATTTCACTTTCTTGGAAACTGCTCATGGCTCCAACCGTTGCTTTGAACAACCCATACATAAAAACTGTTCCAACTTCCAATGCAATCCTTCCCAAACAATCTTACTTTTCATCTATCATATCCCCTTCATGGAGACTGCTCATGGATTCAACCTTTCCGTTGAATGCCCCATAAATAAAAACTGTCCAAGAGCAATCTTGTAGTATTTCAGACTTTTAAGTTACATTCATAACATTAGGAAGAAGTTTTCTCGAGACCTCTTCATTGACTTTTTAACATACAAAGAAAAAGAGTTGTTATTCATTTCAATAAAAGCGTATTCTCCTAACCTGGATGGGTTGTCTTGTGAGTTATAGGCCTATAGCTAACACATTGTGTTGTGGCTATGACAGAGCCATTTTATATCATTAATGTATGTGGCGAAGGCAAACTTATGCTCATTTATGGTAATACTAGGTTATGGTTAAGAGTCAAGACTGACTTGGACAACTTATATGTGAGCCCATTACCCCTCTTGGGGAGGGCACCCTACCTCTTCAGTTGTGTATAATACAATAAATACACTCAAGAGTCGTTTGTAAATCATTATCTTGTGATCCATCTTGATCATTCTTTAGCCTAAGGGAGTCACTCTTTAATAAAGTGATTTATGCTCAAGGACACTAGTATCTTTGGCACTCTCTATTGTTTATAATTAATCTCTCTTGGGCTTGATTATTCTCTCTAACTCACTTGTGATCAGAAAACGAGTGGCATGGTATGGCAGCCTCATTTTTCCCTGATGGTAGCAACCTTCTATTAAAATGCTATAAAATAATAGGCAAATAAAAATGGCACCACAAAGTGAATAGGTGCAGAGAAAATGCAGAATGCAATTGCATATGGTCCAAGTAGGAACCAAACATCAATGTGAAGACAAACTGAAGAGAGCAGAAAAAAGAAAACAGCTTGAACAAGCAGCAAAATATACAAACAGAATGGGACACAGTAGATCGAGGAATTGAAAGAAAAAAATAGAATGAGCAACATGAACAAAAAGAAGACTTGGAATGGAACTCAGAGAACAAGAGAAACGTAGCTGGACAAAACACAACATAAAAATAGACTTTCACGCAGAAGAGGAGTAATGCAGATTCCATAATGCAAAGGAGAATCTAACTGTCATGTGAAGACGAGAAGAGAAGCAGTAAACTTTTGCAGTAGAGCACAATCTCTGCCAAATGAGTCTCACCAACTAACTGCGACAGGAGTCGAAGACAGTTAGAAAATTCATGATGAGTTTAAAACTTTGACTAGAATCTCAATATCAAATTTTAGATTTCTGCGGCCCCTATTATTATCATTCATAGTTTCAGCAATATCTGCAATGCTTGCTGTATCGTCAACGTTTTGAATACATTTATCATAGTTTATCATCAGGATTATCAGTTGAATTACCACCAATAGATTTAGTAATACACCAACCATAGTATCAGAAATCACATCACCTTGGAAACAAAGAAGGAAAACCTCCTTTTCTGCAAGCTGTTGGTACCTCCAGGAAAATTATGCAATGCACCAATGGAATCCAACTCCTATCGACTCCAATACCTTCATACTTGGTCAAGTTTTTAAGATGCTTAGCTATCTTGAGGCTTCTCTCAAACAATGTCTCGAATAATGATCAATTGTAGGGATCACTTCAGCATTTTCTAGACAAATATAGTGATTTGTCTTATGTGAATTCTCTACAAGGGTGAATTCTCTTAATGCGATTATATCGTGTATATGCATTGTACTCTTTAATCCTAACTTCGATAGAGTAACCTGATTCACCAATGTAAGGATTTCTGCATGAACAGATAACCTTGTAGACGCCTTTGTGTTTGCAAGGGTTTGTTGGATCCTTGACAGATCTAATCATCCCTTTTATGGTGCTGAAAGGCATAAAATAAGTTTAAATCTTCTTCCTTTTGAGGACATTGCTATTCGATTTGTAACATCTCGGATGTAAGAAAGGAAGACCTCAGAGTGCTCAGTGTGGCCACCAAGGTCCCTATTTCAAGGTCCACTACATGCTCTCTAAATAATTCTCTTAATCTACCATTCCTTGTAATCTAGGTGGTGGAAGACCTTACGAAGATGATATTTTTCTTGCTTAGGATTGTAATGTACCTAACTATACACTGATGATGATGACTACCATCCATTGAGACAAACTTTGGTCAACTGGACATATAAATTAAATTAATCAATGTTGCACGACTCAGACTCGGCAAAGACTCGACTGGCATGTGATTCATCGACTTGGGACAGACTCGGCAGATAGAAATAAACTTTAAATATGGTAAATTTTGAGCACAAAAAAGAGGATAATGGCATTTCCAATCCATATAAGTTATAAAACTACAATCTATGAAATAATTCATAACATCATCTAATAAACTATGGTAATACAACATAACAAAATCGAATTTTGTGTGCAAATTCAAGCAGACGCACACTGTCATCGAATAAACACGGAGCTAAAAAAAGCTCGTTTGAGAAGACAGTTGACACACAAACAAAACCAACAAGGAGGAGGCCGAAGTCAATTGTGTTTTGGGGAGCATGGTTCCTACGTCTATGGCTGTAAAACAAGCTTCTAAACCCTAAACTATATGCGACAATGAAAACCGAGAAATGCCACGGCTATACCTGCAAGATTCAAATGAGAAGTACCTAATGGGAGTATGCGCGCGACATTGAACAAGAACAATTGTTATCACAGCTCCACGACAGGGGAAGGCTTTCACGGGATCGACAAATGATAAGGGCAATGCCGAGCGTTTAAAAATGAATTTTGTAACATGCTCAAGCAATCTACAAAAATCAACTATGCACGAGAACACAGAGGTAATCCACCAGCGCAGGCCGCATATTGACATAGAGGAGGAATTATGACGAGTCCGACTGAGTTCAGGCTAGTCCAACCGAGTCTATTCTGAGTACCCGCGAGTTTGGGAGAGTAGGCGAGGTTGTGCCGAGTATGAAATGGTTACTTATTTTGAGGTCTGACTCGAGCAAACTCGCGGGTATCGAATACCCGCGAGTCTTGGCTGAGTCGTGCTACTCTGAATTTAATCAATTACATTGATTTATCATGTTATTTCTATAATTGGATAACTTGGAAAACAAATTTTTGAGTTCCCTTTTATTTTAATGGGTTAATACGTAATGGAGTTCAATTTTATTACAAATATTTTGAAAAATTAAATCTAATGTCATTGTCGGCTAGGTATTCCAAGAGAAATGGGTTTTCATCCTCTACTTTATTCATCTCACAAATTTTATATATTCTTTCATGCCAAGATGTTTTAGGTCTTGTCCAAACCCTCGTTTCACTATTAAGCTCAAGGGAATTTGTTCTCATCTTTGCAATATTTATTTTATTTTTTGAGTTGGCAACAATAGAAAGATAGTTTTGATCTTCTAACTTGGGGTTAGCGATTTCTTTATAGTAAATCAACTACCTCTTAGTCCCAGTCTCCCTATTGCTCCACGTAAAATAAAGTAAAGTAGAACAGAGCATGCAGTCAATGTTGAAGCATGAAAGACATGAAAAACCCTCAACCCCAAGCATGGGAGGTCGCACAAGGGTGGAGATGTATGAGAGTAAAAGATCCAGGAGTAAGAAAATCTAAAAGTAATGAGGTAGGTCTAACATGGAATAAACTTGTCTCTCGTAACATCCGAGACCGAATGAAGGAACTCAAAATAGTATGTTGTCTAGAGAAAGAAAGAATTTGGGTGGTGTAGTTGTGAAGTCGTTTGGTTATGTAGAGGAGGTTGCGGGTTCGATTCCCCTACCCAACTGTTCCAAAGTGGATGAGGCCCTTTTAGCCTGGTGGGTTATCTCGAGTGGTTGAGAGTTGGTTCTTGCAAGCTAGACGTCTCAGGTCAAATCCCCGGGTGGCTATGTATAGATTGTAATAGGGCCTCACNGGGGGGGGGGGGTTTCGTGGATGTAGCAAGCACCCTTATCTAGTGTTGTGAATCACATTGAGGAAGAAAATCTTGTCTAGAGGAAGAACAGTTGGAAGGTCTAGACCGCTCATTGCATTGTGTAGAGGAGGAAGCCTGTAATTGAACCCTTGGGGGTCTCGTTTGCCTCAAGGGGAGGGATTTGGTCATGTCATGCTGCTGAAACCTCGAGGAATGGGGGAAGGTCCCATAGGTCCACAATGATCGAGAGGCTACAACTGTGCTACTATAGAACTGTCTCTTAGTGTCCCTTCCTGAGGGTAGCACCCTGAAATAGAAACTGATCTGCTGGATAGAATTTGGTCGAGCAGAATGCTAAAGAATATGTGCTCAAAGTCTAAGGGAATCCTAAATGTACAATGCCAAGCATCCCTAGTCGTGGTTTCTGAAGAAGTTGGGGAGTGCCTGAGTCCCCCTTAAAAGACAATGGAACCTCCCTCTAATCTCGTAGTAGATGAAGTGGTGGAAGATGAAGTGCTCCTCTATCTCGACCTCCCAAAGATGGCATAGATGGAAGATCCTATTAGAATAGATAATCTGGTGGTTTGTCTCTACACAAAGTCTATGAAAGCCCACTCTAAACTAGCTAAGGGGAATGCAAAGAGCATGCAACCAATGGCAAAGTGTATACTGAAGTCAAATAATGATTTTATCTCTCATCTTTAAGAAGTGGTCAACGTATAAGGCCATCTTAGGGCATAACCCACCCCGAGAGTCAACCCAAGTGATTTGTATAAACTTCTTGTAAATGTTTCTGATGATCTTGTTCAATTCTTATCTAATAGGCATGAGGTGTCTAGGTGCATCCAAGGAATATCTAAAAGGAGAGAGTTGGTCCATCTGAATGCCCAAACCAACATTGAGCACAACCCAAAGGTTTAGACGAAACAACAATCTCTGAAGAACAATAGGCTAAGCATGGGTACCGATCCCACTTTGTCACCGAGTCAACAAAGCTCCAAATGTGATGCAAAAAAGAGACCAAACTAAACATCATCTCAAGTCGAAAGGATCAATCACCAAACTTTGCTAGGATGATGTGTTGAGGAATTGTTTGCTTGCACCTAATGATGTATTGAAGAAAAGTCTAGACTCTCTCGATTGAGGCCCAATTGGACTCGAGCAATCAAGGCCCCCAAATCTCTAAGCCATATAGAATAGTGGGTCGAGTAAGGGAGTCAACAAGGGATAGCTTGGATGAAATGTCCTGAAAGTGGTGTCAAAAGCACTGTCTCTTGAGGAGGGCTAATGAATTGTAGCTCTTGTTGACCTGAGGCCCAAAAACTCACGTGAGGTCTTGAGAATTGTACTCCCAAGTATGTGTGGGATATTGATGATCTCAATCTCCTCTTCTTTAAACAAGAAATGAAGGTCTGATAGAGTCTTTTTCATCCCGTTGAAGATCATAACCTTCGTTTTACCTAAGTTGACCGTCAACTGTTGAATATCGTAGAAAAGAGTTAAAGTAACTATCTCTGCAACCCATCTGGACATGAAACTAGGAGGATCATTTCATGAGCAAAAAGTAGGATAGATATCAGAACGTGGAGGAGAAGGCACCCATCGCTATCTTCCATATGCTCATAAAGGAAGGCCTCCAACACATCAATAAATATCCCAAACAAGGTGGGGGACAAAGGGCATCCTTACTTAACCCCAATGGTACTCCCAATGAAATATGACCCCGTGAGTCGAGCAATGATGACCAAGGACCACCTCATATAGGCGCATGATGGCAGTCAATAAGGTCTTGAAGATGCCAATGTCTCTAAGCCTTTGGAATAGGGCCTCTCAAGGGACATAATGGAAAACTTTTGGAAAATCTACAGAGCAGCAATAAACTTTCGAAAAGGGATGTTGTGCCTCCTCAATGATGGCCTAGAGGGTAAACATGTGATCTATGGTCTAATGAGAGAGTAAAAAACTACATGTCCTCTAGCTCTAAGATGTCTTCTCTCAAGCTCTCCAAAAGGCTTCATGTGAAGTATTGCAAAATAGAGCTTCGAGAATGTGTGACCCACCATGATCATCGGATAATTGTTGGGATGTGCGCTAGAACCTGATTTGTGTATTGGGTGAATGGTGTAGCCTGTACAAACCACATGGTTGAAGTGATCAACCAAGTAATTATCTAGAGCGAGAAGATTGTACTTGAAGAACTCTGCTTGGAAACACTTCTCATCTGCTGCTTTACTAGCATTCATTCTCCAGGCAACCTCTCTAATGTCTTGGTGTGAGAATAAGTAGCAAGAGGGGAGGAAAGAGGTAACTTGAATTTTGGGCTGCCCAGGGACATCATGGATTGTGGAGGTATGAGAGTACATGGATTTGAGGTTAAGATCAGTTGGGAGGGGGGAGTGGTGAGGGAGGATGGTGCACCATAAGGTTTTGCAAACATGGATTAAGGAAGCAGATAAGTCTTGTCTCCTTTGACAGACAAAGAGGCGTTTCTTGTGGCAGAGGCAGCGATAGGAAGCATGGGTGAATGTGTGCCAAAGTTGGTGGTGAATAGCCTTGCACTCCTCATCATACCATCGGTTCATAGGGGAGCTGGGTTTTGGTGCGGTTGGAGTGGATTGAGTGGAGTGAGGGTGGGACTTTAAGGCTGCTTCCCAAATAGTGAATGAGAGGCAAGTGTACTTGGAAGAGGCTAAATTAAGTAAAGAGAACTAGCACTCGAAAAGGAGCATTTGACAAATGTGGGAAGGGAATATGTATGAATCCCCCTCATTGAAAATGGCAGTAGTACGAGGTGGTCCTAGGGAGGGGGTTGTGGTGAGAAGGGGGGTGTCAACCTAGAGAGAGGAGAGAAGAGCAAGGTCGAGAAGGGGGTGGGGAAAACTGAGTAGTGACGAATAAAGGGGAGTAAGTTTCTACTAGAGAGGACATAATCAACTACACTTGAGCCTCCACCATAAGGTCGACAACTGAAGAAGCGAGAATCTAGGAAATAGGGGAGCCCATTTAGGATTAGAAACTCCTGAGATTCCCCTAGATGCAAAAGGTAACGACCATAAGTTGTAGTAGGCCCCAAAGCATCATTGGACATCTAGTGAAGCCCCACTAACTTTGGATCTATTCCATGGGTGCAAAACACGTCCTCTGACTAGACATGGAGAGGAATCTAGAGAACTCTAATACATGCGTTGAAGACACCTTGGAGGATGACCTCCCCAACCACAGAGTACTGGATAATGGTGATATACAAGTATTTAAAGGGGTCTTTGTTAGAACATTATAGATAGCAAACGAAGAAGTTGGGGGGGAACTAACAAAATGCAATGTAAATTTCCGTAGAGAGAGGGGCTACGCCTTTAACCCAAACCCACAAAAACCTGGCAAACTCGTTTGCAACCACCAAAGAATCCCTATTTCGGAGGTAGTCCCTAGTCAAACAAGCAACTCCACTTGAACCTATAATGCCACCTGAGCTCCTCATCTCCTACTATCTGCAAACTGAAAACCAATGGTAACTTATAATGTTCTAGGAGGTCGAACAAGGCTCGCATGAGTCTCAGCTTTCAACAACACAAGAGTGTCGTACATGAAGCCTGATGATGACAAGAAAAATCCATTGTCGTTCCAACAACTAATCAAAATGCCTTCACCCTGTCACTTCCCTAAAGGGGGCCATTATTTGGAAGCCCCGAAATGAGGTTCCCAACCAAGGGAGAGGAGTTCGGAATGACTACTTTGAGGTTCCTAATGACTACCCATTTCCCTGCTTGTCGTGCTTCCATAACTAGCTCTCTGGAGTGTTTGAGCTCCGCAACCTAAATCTAGTGAGATCTTTCTCTAAGAAGTTACTACTAGGGAGAGAGAACAATTTTGCCTAGCTCTAAGGGCTTGAATCCGGTTAAAAGCAGTCTTGAACCAGAGAAAGAGAGTGGAGTCCTAACCAAGCCAAGCTCTAATGAGGGCCACATTACAAAGGCCAAAGGAATATGGTCCCAACCTCCATGGGATCCAAACATGGATGAGGCAAGGGGAAACCCCTCATCTTAAGGTTCAATTATCATGCTCGTCTGGCATGCCCTTCCACAAGTTTAGCTTGCACAACTTCTTCAATTGCTACAAGAGGGGGGGAGCATTATCCTTCTCACTAATCACGTGTGCCCATGACTTGATGTGTGTTTCAGTTTCTTGTTTAAAGGTGGCCTATTGGGATCAGAACTCTTCTTGCTTACTTTTAAGGTCAAGAATTTATGCTTATAAAGCATCATTTGGGGGGTGGAGGGTTTCCTACACTTTGTTTTCATGTAACAACTTCTTGAGAATTCAATTCTCCCCTTCCACCATAGAAACTCTAGTAGAGAGAATGTGAATCTCTAAATGGAACTTGCTGTTCTCAGTTTCAAGGGATTCCATCCGTCACAGTAGGTTTTTAATATGGGATGTCCAATACAGGAAATCTAACTCCATAGCTATATTAGTGGGGCAGTAATTGGTCCTTGGTTACAATTTTTGAGGTACTCCAAATATTCCCTATTGCATAATTCATTGGTCTTTGTGGGTGTAGAGTCCCCCATGGATCCTTTTCTCTCCTAAATTTGAAAGTTAGAAAATTTTAGCTCCCCTTGTCCCATTGAGAGCAATTGCAAATAGTTCAAATTTTTTCTTTTTTTTCCCCTTGCGCCTCTTGTCCTATGCTCAACTCGATCCCTCGCCCTATACTCAGCTCGAGCTCCCGCATGTTGTGGCCCTATCACGCCTCCTTGCTCCTGTCTTGGCTCTCGGGCTCTCCCTCATCCCATCAAGTCTCGACAAGATCAATTGTGTGCCCTTGTTGTGGTAAAGTCACTCCATCAAGCGTGGATTCCCATCGAATGTGGAGTCACATCGATCCCTCGTCCCTTGCTCAACCTGAGCTCCCGCATCCTCTGCTTAGATTGAACTCGCGTCCATAGAGTTAGTACATTTTTTTTATGAATTCTAAGTTGTTTATGAAAGTCAGAGGGGCTCCTTGCAAAAAGGACGATGTCATCTACATACCAAAGGAGACTGATGACTAATCCTACCAACCGCATTCCTGCATGGCTTGCTTCCTCCAAGCAATCCTTTAACTTGTTAATATAAATACATAAATAGTAGGAAAAAAGGGCAACCTTGCTTAACCTCTATATTACAATTGATTTCCTTTAGCCAACATTCATGATTTCTAAACTTGGCAATGACCCTCTTGTATAGCCTTGTTACTGCAACCCTCAACCCAAATGGAACTCCAAGATCTTCTAGTCTCTTCCAAAGGTTATTTCTAGCAATTGTGTCAAAAGATTTTTCTTCAGTCAACAAATCAACAAAGGATATAAAAAAAAGGACTCACATGTGGAGTCCCATTGACTGTGGAGTCACATCGATCCCTCATTCCCTGCTCAACCTGAGCTCCCACATCCTCTGCTTAGCTTAATCTCGCATCCATAGAGTTAGTACAATTTTTTTTAAGAATTTTAAGTTGTTTATGAAAGTCAGAGGGGCTCCTTGCAAAAAGGACGATGCCATCAAAATACCAAAGGAGACTGATGACTAATCCTACCAACTACATTCCTGCATGGCTTGCTTCCTCCAAGCAATCCTTTAACTTGTCAATATAAAGACACAAATAGTAGGAAAAAGGACTACTTTGCTTAACCTCTATATTACAATTGATTTCCTTTAGCCAACATTCATGATTTCTAAACTTGGCAATGACCCTCTTGTATAGCCTTGTTACTACAACCCTCAACCCAAATGGAACTCCAAAATCTTCTAGTCTCTTCCAAAGGCTATTTCTAGCGATTGTGTCAAAAGCTTTTTCTAAAGTCAATAAAACAACAAAGGATATTTACCTTGTTCTTCCAACAATCTTCCATTATAATCTCGATTGTTATTATGCGGTCTAAAGTTGAGCAATGACTTCAGAAAGCAACTTGCCTCTTAACCCACTTATCATGACTTCAATCCATAAGCTAATCTTCTTCTCCAATATTGATCCACAGATTTGAAAAGCCTTCCTTGACTACTAAATTAAAAAGGTTGTGAATATGAGGAACTATATACTATACCATTACATAACAATAAAAATAATAATATTTAATCATTGAAGGTCATAACTGTTCACCATCATGACCAATCAATGATATTTAAGCATAGTTAAAATCACTGCTTATTCGGAATCATCAAGAAAAATTGTGATGTCAACCCCTAGCAGAAAAATCTGTAGGACAAAATCATGATTTTTTCTTAAAAATCAGATAGTGCGATTTTTAGTGAAAAGTAGCGATTTTTTTGGGTTATTTTCCTTTGCAATTGTTGGGGAATGAAAGAGAAGAGGTTTTACAAGCATCAACAACCAGTGCTACAAGGGCCAAACTATCATTTTCATCACTATCAAAGTTTTCTTATTGGACCAGGGATCATTTCCTATCTAACTATGAGGTTGATATTCTCATATCCTAGGTATTTCTTCAAATTCCACCCTCTTAAGTTCTTAACTAGTAATTTTTCTAAATTTATGTCAGGTTTTCAAAGTCCATATCCCTTGCCTCTTATTATCATTTTTCATGGCTCATAGAATAATCTAAAGGTCTCTCTTTTATACCAGCAGGCTGGTTTTTTTTCCAACAGTGTTTGATCATCAAACACTGGCTCTTGTTCTTTTTTCATGGCTCATAGGGTTTGATCATCAAACACTGCCTCTTGTTCTTTTTTCATGGCTCATAGAACAATCTACAGGTTTGTTTTTCTTACCAGCAAGCTGTTTTTTCCAGGAGTGTTTGAATGTTCTTTCTTTCAATTTTTTTGCCCCTAGGTTTCAAGTTGGAAGTTGAGTATTGCCTTGCCAACATGTCAAAACCTTTGAACCCAATTTGGTAGTATGGTGAACCAAAAGATAAGACAAAGTGGCAAAGATGTTGGAATTTTTAAGATAGCAGCAGTGTATTTCAATTATATGCAGCAGAAACAAACTAGGATCATTGAAAGAATAACCATGCATAGAAACAAAGAGACATAGATATTTATCCTGAAAAACCCTTCTACTCGAGGGAGAAAACCCATCAACCTTTCTTACTTAGAGAATCAATTCAAGATATAAATTACATCCAGATACATAGCAATCACATAGAAGAGTAAACCCAAAGATAGCAACCCCAGAAAACAATCTGCTCCTTTGCTTGAGTGAACTTCCTTCATGTGGAGTGAACTTGCTTGCTTGGTGTGTGAATGAGGAAAGGCATCCTCTATTTATACTCTTCTCTTTTCACCTTTTATTAGGGGCCGACTTGTCCACTTGTTGAGGCCGACTTGCCTATTGTGCACAATAATAAATGTTTATAATAACTCTTATTTAGGCCGAGTTTTGGGAGGATACCTCACGTAGCTACAAACAT
The DNA here is from genome assembly GCA_001517045.1 of Pseudotsuga menziesii. Lineage (NCBI taxonomy): Eukaryota > Viridiplantae > Streptophyta > Pinopsida > Pinales > Pinaceae > Pseudotsuga > Pseudotsuga menziesii. The sequence continues at coordinate 29,006 of LPNX011021005.1, read as the reverse complement.
CAACGCTCCCTCTTAGCTAGGGAGGTATCATCATCATGCTAGAACACATTTGGATATCATCTGAGCATCACGACTGTCTTGAACATCTCTTCATCATAAGAAAGGTCTTCCAACACAACTCGGTCCATCAAGAAGTGTCATCAACTCAACATAAAGAACAACTAGCTCCCTCTCTCTCCCTTTCAAGGAAACTCACACCATTCTCCCTATCACAAGGAGAACACTCCCTCTCAATGAGAGGTATTCTTCTTGCTTATTCTGCCCGAACGTATCTTGGGTTTCTTCAAAGTCTTCACGCCATAACTTGTCTTCAACAAATCTTCTGATGGAAAGGTTGATCACGAGCTTGCTTCAAGTTGATGTTTGCAAGGTCTCTTAGCCAAGTCTCACGGCTAAATCCATGCACTTGCATGAGTGAGCATCTAGGGACTAATCTTCCCACTCTGTCACAAAGTGTTTGGGAGATGGCACTCCCCATTTTGAGTATCTCCCCACTTAGTCACATAGTGTCCAGTAGATCTCCCCACTCTGTCATAGAGTGTCTGGGAGATCTCCCCACTTTGTCACAAAGTGTTCGGGAGAAGGCATTGCCCCACTTTGAGTATCTCCCCACTCCGTCACAGAGTGTCCGGGAGAAGGTATTTCCCCACTCTGAGTATCTCCCCACTCCGTCACAGAGTATCCGGGAGATCTCCCTACTCCATCACAAAGTGTCCAAGAGATCTCCCCACTCTATCACAAAGTGTCCGGGAGAAGGCACTGCCCCACTCTGAGTATCTCCCCACCGCGTCACAAAGTGTCCAAGAGTTCTCCCCACTTTGTCACATAGTGTCAAGGAGAACGAACTGCCCCACTCTGAGTTATTCAACTCTAGCCAAGTCACATGGCTATTACCGAGGCAATGCTCAATGCAACATTACTCATCATGCAAGGGCCAATCTCCCCACCCTGTCACAAGGTGTCTGGGAGAAGATATTGCCCTGTCATCGAATTATTCACCCCTAGCCAAGTCACATGGCTAATATTGGAAGAACACCTGTCTAATATTGCAAACATGACAATTTCAAGCTCATCACAACTCCCTCTATGTTGGAGCACCTTGCTCTGTCTGCATCTAAGCACCCTGCTCCTTTATAGAAGCCATCTTGCTATGTTGGGATCTGAAGCCAACTCCCTCTAACAATTTTACTTCTTCATCAAGTATTTGTTAATCCTGGAGTATGTACAAGATCCGCAAACATGGGATATCTTCCCATTTATCACAAGGCCCTGATATTGCTCCCTCCGTCACAGAAGCAATCCTTCCTGCCTCGTATCATGAAACACCAAATAACAATTTTATCAAATCTTTTGGGCTCCCACGCCAAGGAAAATGGCCCAATTACAATAATGATCCTAACTAAGGAATCAGAGATTTGTTCGGCTCTCGTACCAGGAAAAATGACCCAACTACAATAATAATAGCCTAGAAAAAAAAGTAAGAAATATGTTGGGCTCCCATACCATGGAAAATGACCCAACTACAATAATAAAATCAAAATAAAATTATGTTGTCATCTCGTCAGGTTTTTCCTTTTTCGGTGGAGGTTCCTCATTGACATAGGTTGTTGATGCATGTTGCTTCCCTCTCTTTCCTTGAGGACAATCTATAGCATAGTGACCAAATTTGTCACATCTGTAACACTAAATGTGTGAAATATCCTTTTTCTTCTTCCTTAGTCCTGGAGCTGAGGCTGGTCTTCCATCTGAATTTTTCCTCTCAAACTTTCTTCCCTTTCTCTTCGCATGAGCAGTAAGGACTTGATTTTCTACATCATGTGGTTACAGCAAATTGTTTCTAGCTACAACTCTAGACTCCTCCTGAATGCAATCTGCCAATAACCGGTCAAGCTTAGGCAATATGGATCGCCCACTAATGCTTTGAATGAATGGTTCCCAAGAATTTGGAAGGAGGCTCATCATGACAAGCTCTCTATATGCAACTACTTATCCAATGGTTCCCAATTGATCCTTTAGTTCAGTAATCTTCATGAAGTAGGATGCAATTGAATCTGCTCTAGTCATCTTGGTATTTAAGAGTTGTTGTCTTAAGGCAAGTGCTTTGTTGACATTGTTACTCGCAAATAGCTCCTTCAAGGCATCAAACATTCTTTTTAGTCATCTTCTTATGGGAGATTTGAGGTATCAAATGATCTTTAACAGATTCTTTCAAAATCCTTCTTGCCTTAGCATCATTATTTTTCCATGATGGCTTCTCTTCTTCTAATTCTGGTTCTAATACTCCTTTCACAAATTTTAGAAGAAAGTTCTTTTCTAAGATGATGAGTACCCTAGACTTCCACGAATTGAAGTTGGAAGCCCCATCAAGTCTATCTTCCACTTTAACACTAGTCATCTTGACTGTAGGCTAAGAAGAAACTAAAACCTGATCCAGAAACCCTTGCGAGAGAGGGTCAAAATTTGAAGTTTGACAAAACTGAAATCTAACTCCACAGAAAGATGCGCCCTAGTTTTTCGGACATGTTTTTTCTGGACCTAATTTTTGGACCTACTTTTTCGGCCCTATTTTTTCGAGTCTGTCTTTTTGGTCCTGCTTTTTCGATCCTATTTTTCATCCCTCCTTTTTCAGTCCTAATTTTCCGGTCCAACTTTTGTCAGTTCTATTTTTCTGGACATACTTTTTTGGCCCAACTTTTTCGGTCCTATTTTTTTTGGACCTACTTTTTCTAACCCTATTTTTTCGAACATGCTTTTTTTGCCCTATTTTTTCAACCCTTCTACTATTTTTCGATCCTACTTTTTTGGCCCTCTTTTTCAAACCCTCCATAGCTAAATCTGCCCTACTAAGGCAAGTTCCAAAACACTAATTTCAAATCCAACCTATGGAGAGGAGTGTCCAAACTTGGATGCCCTAGTTTCCGACAATGTCATTTATTCAACACTGCTCTGATACCATGTTGGAATTTTAAGATAGCATCAGTGTAATTCAATTATATGCAGTAGAAACAAACTAGGATCACTAAAAGAATAACCATGCACAGAAACAAAGAGACATAGAGATTTATCTTGGGAAACCCTTCTACTCAAGGGAGAAAACCCAACAACCTTTCTTACTCAAAGAATCAATTCAAGATATAAAGTACATCCAGATTCTGAATACAAAGCAATCACATAGAAGAGCAAGCGCTGAAAACAATCTTCTCCTTACTTGAGCGAACTTCCTTCATGTGGAGCGAACTTGCTTGCTTGGTGTGTGAATGAGAAAAGGCGTCCTCTATTTAAACTCTTGTCATGTTGACTTTTCACCTTTTATTAGGGGTCGACTTGTCCACTTGTTGAGGCCAACTTGCCTATTGTGCACAATAATAAATGTTTATAATAATTCTTCTTTAGGTCGACTTGTGTGAGGATACCTCACGCAGCTACATACATTAACAAAAGATTGTCTTGTAAATTGTGTGCCAGCAAATGGAAAGAGGGGTTAGTTGATTGAAGTACCACTTGGTTGAAATCACAGGGCGTGAGGTTGGGATTTGTAGTGCAACAACCCCAGAGATTATGTGGGCTGCCCACAATTCTATTAATGAAAGGGATAAAAAGTGGGAAGAGGCAACCGCTACCAAAGCTGGACTTGCTATTGTTGGAGTGGCTAGATCCTCAAGAACCACAGGAAAATCTAGGACTCAAGTTAATGAGAGGGGCTCCATGAATTCACCTTCCATAAAAACCTCACCTTTCTTTGTTCCAAAAATTGGATATGACTAGCTTCACATGTGTGAGTAATGTGGGTTGATGCGGCATCCACGTGTGGTCAATCGGATAGGTCAACTTGTGGGAGGCAGAATTTCCACATATGAATTTCGATTGAGGTGATTTTAGCATCCTTGGAAAGCTTTGGATGTGTAGAACAACGTTGAGAAAATGGAAGCAAAGCTGACAAAGATTTGACCCCAAAAACAATTGTTTAAGGCCTCAAATGGCTCTGGAAGGTTTTGGACCTCAAATCACCAAAGTGGGGCCATCCATAAAATAGGCCCTACAATCCAATGCGTCCAACTTTTCCACCCATAAAGTACCAAAATAGATGACAAATTATATAATGATCCATTTTAGATCAATTTGGAAATTCAAGGAGTTTGGAAATTTGGTAATTTGGGAAAATTGCCCTTATGAGGGTGATGAGACAACTTGAGTGAGTGCCTACGTGATTTTTAATCGTCGCATAGTGAACTGTGGAGGAGTGCCTAAATGATTTTAAATTGTCACGGAGTGAACTATGGAGGAGTGTCTACATGATTTGTATGTCAAGAGCACATCATACACATACTTATTTGGAGCAACTACTACTACAAAGTTCAGAAGACTTGCCATTTGCCCATCATTTATGTTCTATGCAGCATGAGAATCGCTCCCGGCTTTTAGGAAACTCGTTCTCGAAGTTCCAATATTCCAGGGAACTTTGGAAATTGTAGGAAACTTTTCAAACTCAGCAGGAACCGTTCCAGATGGTTGGGAACTTGTTGGGAACTTTTACCCTCTAAAATTGGGAACTTAGAGACTTTTTCTTGTGTGTTTCCTTCACCGAGAACTTCCACGCGTTCATGATCACCATGTGGGTTGTTAACAACATTCATATTTTCTTGCGAGCATGCATATACATGGTTGACTCAAAAAAAATTCTCTAGAAAACTAAGTAGCAGTAAAAGTCTATTTCGTGCTACCTTGTCGAGTTGGTGCACTGATCTCTGTCTACTTCTCATGCTAGAGTATTCACTCGTCCCTACGCTCAATTGCGATTACCGCTAATCAATAACAAATGTAAATCTATTTTGACCTTTTATATATAAAATAAAAGAAAGTAAATTTATATTTTACTATTTACTTTATGAATAAAAAAATAAACTTTTAACTAATTGGAAATAGTTTTAAATCTTACTTTAAAATAAATTCATATATTACATTTAAATAAATTTATCTTGATTTTTATTTTATTATAATTTAAATTTGATTATTTATACCCCTTTGCTGATACCCTAGCATAGAATGTCTTGCAAACATATAATATTATAATACATTTTAATCTTAGTTGACAAAAAACTGAATACTTACTCTATACATATTGCCACAAATATAGGGACTATAACTTCTAAAAGTCCCCACTTTAGAAAGAGTCTACCTTATATAATTAATGGCGTGGATGGTAATCTTGATTTTACTGTCATTTCCATCTGTTAAGAGCTTCTAGTTACAACCATAATAGAAGGGATAAGCTAAGTCGTTTGGTTTGTGTTAATATTTCTTTCCTTCTCTATGTTTCTTCTCTTCTCATGTTTTTTTATTATTTTAATTTAATTTTTTTTTATATATATTATTGTCGTTTCCTGCAAATTTGGGGGAAACTTCTAGACGTATCCAATATTCGTACCCACGTTCCCTACATTCCCGCGTTCCAAAAACTTGTGCAACATAGTTTATGTTGCATGTGCTTTTGAGGGCTTGTCTACTCTTTGATGTGCATCTGACAGTAAAGGCATGCACATGGGGGCTTGTGTGATCCAGAAAGATAACAAGTTCTATGAAAATCCTACCAGTTGTAGCCCTTGTATAATGGATGAATTTGATGACAATCAGGATTAAGCAGAGCCTTAGGCTGGGGTAGAAGAACATTTGACCATCAATTGGTGAGCGTGACTTTGTCCATAGTAGGTGCAGGTATTTCACCTGTTATCACCCAGAACAACTCCTTGGGGAAATCATTCCCAAGGGGGTTTGAGAAAATCTAGGAAAGGTGCCCTTGTCATTGACATAATCCCTCTCTCTTTTGAAGTAGTGCATGCTAGCTTTAGGGGTATATCCATAAGAAAATTGAATTCAGATTCTTAAAAGGTGACTGGTGCTGAATTGAATGGGTGATGAAGAGAGGAAATCAGAAAATTAATCATGGATTAAATTTTGCTGATTAGAAATCTGAAAATCTGAAATCATGACCCAAAGAGAGCCACAAAAGAATTCTCACAAGAAAACAATGTCATAGACCAAGCAAATCAGCTTGCATTAATCAGAGATGCAATTGCATAATATTGATAAAAATCAAGACTAAGCTTACCCCAAGGAACTAAAGGGAATGTAGAACAAGAATTGTTGCTCAAGACCTTATTGATCTACAAAGACATCAACTGTAGCTTTCAGACGCAGATATTAAGACCAGAGGATGAAACACAAGATGCCATAGAATAATGAAGGACTTTGAATGGAACAGAGGTCTATCTCCTCTATCTGCTCCTTTGCTATAATTAAGATTTAGCTCCAATCTGAGATACTCTGCTAAGTTTGGAGAGCTAAATTAGATTTTCTTTTCTCACGATGATAAGTCTACTTGCTGCCAAAGATATCTTATGCCAAATTTGAACTCAAGAAAGAATCATGAAGTTTTTTTACAATAACACTATAGGTAAAATAAACTCGCACTCCTTGAAGGCTGAACATGATCTCTAATATGCAGTGTTACCCTAGAACAAATATGGAGCACTTTCATGATATCTTTAACTTTTGTTTTTGTCTTTTTGGATCATGTGAAAGGCTTCAAAAAGCAATGCATGGAATTAAGGTTGCTTTCTTAGGATATGTACTAAAAATATCCCATTGTGGACTTGTTAAACCCTAGTTGTGCTTGTGCTACTAGAGGGTTAAGATCCAATGAGATTCCATCAGGCTGGTTCCATTACAGATGCATCAAAACATTGATATTGATCAAGGATTATTCCAGAGTCAATTTCACCTTAGTCCGAGAAAATTGCTTGTCTTAACATTGTTTCCCAGGAGCTCGATATCTAGGACCTACATGACAAAGATGTTTATATATTCAGGTTCCTTGTCAAAAAGAGAGTCTAATGAGATTTCTTTTGTCTGCATGTGAGATGTTGCTATTTTTAGCAGTGTCCAAATTTGGACTTGCTATAATTGGCGACATTTTCATTGATGTTACCTTCATGATAAGTCTTTCTAGCTTTTTGCTTTTTCGAAGGAAAACTACTTTTAGGGCATGTCTATAATTAACAATTTCTTTGTATAGCAGGTCTATGTACCTTTGCTATGATGACTCTTACCTTGTGGTTTTTATTTTGTGGTACATTATCCTAAGTGCATTTACATTATGAAAGGACCTTTGGACCATTTATTGTTATGGTTTTATTATAAAACCTTTGGTTTATTTATTTTACCTTTGGACCATTTTCTTTACTACACCATTTAACCTTATGGTTTTATTTTGGACCACTTTTCCTAATTCAACATAAGCGTTTGATTCACACCCTAACCTATGTATAAAAAGCTAAAGGTATCATTCAAGTAAGAGACAACAAATCGTGTCTTTCTCTTACCTATTTTTCTGGCTGCTGCATCTTCCACGTGATTCCCTTTTGCGTGACTGTCCTGCTGCTGACCGTGTGACTATTCTGCTGTTGAACCCTTGTCCTGCGTGTCTCTCTTTCTCACGATTGTTGCTGATTGAGGCTCCTGCATGACTGGGCTAGCTCCCGTGTTTTATCTCTGCATCCACGTGACCTCCAGCGTGGCTTACCTCTGCTTCTGTGTCTACATGGTCTTTCACTGCTCCACAGGACTGGGTCTATGATCCTTCCAGATCCTCCACCATGATCCTTCCGCAACCCTACACCATGACTGAGCTTGCGGGATCCTCCAGCGTGACTGATCTGTGTGATCCTTCTGTGACCCTCCACCGTGATCATGAGCCTGTACTATAGTGTGGACTGTGGTTTTCCTCCACCATGATCGTGAGCCTGTAATGTGGTGTGGATTGTGGTTTTCCTCCAACGTGATCGTGAGCCTGTACTGTGGTGTGGGTTGTGGTTTTCCTCCACCGTGATCGTGAGCGTGTACTGTAGTGTGGACTGTGGTTTTCCTCCACCATGACCATGAGGCTGTTACTCTAGTGTGAAATGTGGGTATTTACTAGCGTGATCATGAGCCTGTTATTCTAGTGTGGACTCTAGGTCTTCCCCAGCGTGATCGTGAATTTCACTTTATGTGTGGACTGTTGAATTTTTAGCATTAGCATAAATACTTAAAATTTTGCAGATCAACTTAAATAACAAATGACAAGTGCAGTAAAAAAACACATTCATCAGATCAGCACAATAGACACAAAAAAATTTCACTAGGGAAACCTTCAAAAGACAAAAACTCCAAAAAGCATTATTAGCTCATCTCGTAAATGAGATGACTTAGAAATTCTTCAAAAAGTTCTTCAAACCCCAATCTGGGTTTAACCACAGTTTACAGTAAATTTTCTCAGTGAACATCAAAACAAGGGTTTCAATTTTCAAACCCTATCCTTAAATTTCCAGATCTGCTCAAAGACTGTCAAAAATCAGTCTGCCCAAAAATTATCAGATCTACCTGAAAAAGATCAGGACTGTCCAAAACAACAATCTGCCCAAAAATAAAAAAATCAAATCTGCCCAAAATAAAAAAATTAGGGCCTGCCTAAATTTTTATTGGCTGCACAAAATCCTGTCAGTGGCTGCCTGAATTTATTTATGCCCTGCCCAAATTTCACAGACTGCCCGGAATTTTCTACCTGCCCGGATCTCTGTTTTGGGCTGCCCGATCTTCTCCTGCTCGTGCCCAGTTGTCTGCCAGTTGCCCAGCAGCTTCCGATTGCCCTGCTGTGGCAGCTAGGCTGCTGGTCAAAGGGCTAGCAGCTAACCCAAGCCCTTAAGGGCTGGCCCGTTGGCTTCCCTGAGGGTCTGTGCAGCCTCGGGCTGCTACAGCACCCTCACGGGTATGCCTACAGGTTGCCCAAAGGTGTTGTAGGCTACGGCAACCCTTGTGGGTATGCCCGAGGGTTGACTGTGAGCCACACCCTCACGGGTATGCCTGTAGCAGGCTTCCCGTGGGTGCCAATAGAGCAGTGCCCTCTAGTGGCCTGCCCGAAATGTAGAAGAGGGCTAAACCCTCAAACTCTGCTGCCTGGAAATAACGATGCTACCCGGAAATGGAAGGAAGGTTGCCCAAAAAAAAGGTGGCTGCCCGGATCTAAAGATTTGAAGGTGGCTACCCTAGATCTGAAGTTGGCTGCCCGGATCTAAAGATTTGAAGGTGGCTACCCTAGATCTGAAGTTGGTTGCCCTAGATCTGAAGAAGAATGTTCTAGATCTGACGATGAATGAAACCCTAGCTGAGGGTTTTAAATTCACATGAATGATGATGCCCTAGCTAGACTCATCCATGCTAGGGCACAATCATGAACTTTCTTCACCTGTGAGATCTTCTCATTTGCAGTAGTACATGTGAGAGCAAGAGTGTGTGCGATAATGAGAAGACTTGATCTTCTTTTATAATCTTCATTTACCTGTAAGTGGGCCAAAATTAAGAAAGATAAAATAATAATATTTTATTCTTGTCCTAATTTCACTTTTACTTTTTTACCAAAAAGGTCATTTTATGTATTTTTGACTTTTACCAAAAGTCCTTATTTATCTTTGACTTTCACCTGTGGTCCAAAAGTCCTTATGTATTTTTTACTTTTGACTTTACCCTTTTTCCAAGTGCCCCTGTGGTCATTACCTACGATCTTTTTTATTCCAAAAGTACATCATCATAAACCAACACTCTGTGTGACACCTAGATCTGGTACTAGGGTTAGAGAAGTACACAAAGCCCATAGATCAAGGGTCAAAGTGTCACACATGCCTAGACCCAGTCTAGGGCTTACAGTGCCTTCCTGGTAACAGACCAAGTGCCTCCATTCTCCAAGAGAATGGCTACTCAGAACTAAGCTGAGTCTACCAGTACTAGACTGGTCCACATCATGGTCCCGGACCAGATGTCTACCATTCAACAGAATGGTCACTCAACACTGGGTTGAGTCTACCCAGGATAGCGCTGGGTCTATATCATGGTCCCAGACCAGATATCTACCATTCAACAGAATGGTCACTCAACACTGGGTTGAGTCTTCACTGTGGTCACGGACTAGGTGGCCCCATTCTCCTAAGGGAATGGCTCTCGATGCTGCTTAGAAAAATCAGCATGGACTGTAGTCTTTCCAACTTGACTAAGAAAGCATGACTATGTAAGGTATGACTGTGTGACTGCATCCTTACTCAACATGACTATGTGCTCTTTGACAACATAGGCTCTCTCTCAAGGTACGTAAATTGTTTGCCTAGTTGACTTGTCCCTTCGGTGACAAGATCAGATCAGAAATATCCGAGTATAAGGCTAATTCAAATATTGGTTATGATTCTTTACTGCTGACATATGTTGAACATTATTTATTATTTTGTTACTGTACATAGCATTTTCTCAAGGACCAACTTTAACGCAGTGACCAACAAAGTGTTAAAGTTGAACCAACCTTAACACAGTGATCAGCAAAGCGTTAAAGTTGAAAGAGATGAAAATTATGTTTAATTTTCAGTGAAATTATGTTTAATCTAACCTTGTTCTGTTTATGCATTGAATTTAAATCTAAACCTAACCCTAAAATTTCAACATGGTATCAATGCCTAGGCAGTAGCTAACTTTGTTTTGTAGCCAACAGAAACTACATCGATCCTAAGACAAGATTTATATCTTACAAAAGCTTACTCTTCAAATTGACAAGTAAAGGTTAAGATGACTACTCCTTCAGTAAAATCAGAAGATAGGCTTGAGGGAGCCTCAAATTTCAATGCATAGAAGGCTAGGGTTCTAAATATCCTAGAAGAAAGCGATCTAGATGACTGGGTTACCAGAGTTGTTGAAGAGCCCACTACAGCTCAAGGAAGAGCGGCATTCAAGAAGAAGCCAAGGCAAAGAGAGTCATCTTTGACTCAGTTAAAGACAACCTGATGGTTGTGTTAGCTCCCTTAAAAACAACCAAAGAATGCTCTGATACTCTAGCTAACCCCTGTTGGGGCGCGCACCTCAACGGTCCTTAAGATGGGTAACTCTGCGAGTTTTGACTCAAAATAGTCTTAGGGGTGTCGGGGGTTGAGTCAAAGTCCGCTATTGTAATAAACCTGCGGCTTAAGACCAGGGTTTAGGGTTTTGGGTGCCCATGGTTTGAATCCATGTTTTTGTAAATAGTGCGATATAAATAGGCACTTGGGTAAATAAGAGAGGTTAGGCTTTTTGATGTAAGGAAAGAAAGGCAAAGCTAAGGCTGATTATGTAAGGAAAGGTTAAGTCCCAGCTGTGTGCGTGGACGACCTCTGCAGCTATGTGCGTAGGGGGTTTTGGTTGTAAAAAGATTAAGGAAAGATCTGCAGCTGTGTGCGCAGAGGCCTGCTGGTGTGTGCGCGGCTTTTAAGGACTGAAGGGATCTGCAGCTGAGTGTACAGATCAAACTGTGGTTTTGTAGCAAGTTGAATAAAACGCAGTTTGTGGACGTAACCCCTACACTGGGGGTGAACTACGTTATATCCGGTGTTGTGGTTTCTTGTGTTGTTTATTTTTCTGTTGTCTTTTATGCATTAATAACTGTATACATTTGATAACTTAGATCACTGCTAATAACAAGCTTCGCTGTGAATTCCCTGTAGCGGGTTAAGCAAGTCACGGTTGTTTATCTATCTGCGAAGTTGTATATGAGTGAATGACAAAGATGTGTAATTGTTAATTAATAAGTTTATTAAAGGCTAAGGTACAGTAATATCCCTCTCTGCTTGCAGAAACCTGATTCTGCAGCACCCCATAGCTGTTTCGGGTGAAACTGCAACCTGCGCGCAGATTGTTGCCGAAAGGGCCAACACTGTGGGTCTTTGTTGGTGCGACATAAAAGGATTAAACCCGGGTCTGCCCTATTGCCCAACAAATTGGTTCCGTTACCGGTTGAACTCAGTATCTGCTCAAGAGGGGTTTACGTTGTACCTCAAGGGCTATGTTCTGGAGGCCCTCTGCGAAGGAACTCGGGGATTGGCTTGATGAGACTTATCTGAAATTTGCTGAGAAAGAGAATACAAATCCGCGCTGTAGTGCACGTGACTTTTTACAAAGGTATGTTTTTTGTGATGCTTATGAAATTTTCTTTGGTAGTATCCACATAGAGTTGCACTAGTGGTTGTCTAGGTTAGCAGAGAGAAGGACGAACTTTCAAGCTCGCCGGGTTCCCACGTGGACCCCCACAAGGGTCAATCTTGTGCAACACGTGAACAACGAGGTATCCCGCGCTGTTGATTTCTGGACGACGCGAACATTGGAAGCCTTCGTGACAGAGTTTGACATTGACACAAGTACCTCCTTCAGCGAAGCTGAACGACAGTTCTTCAAAGGCCCCCGTGGTAAGTTTTTGAATTCATTAAGCTTGAGGATTAAAATACTATTGATTGAAAAGGGTATATTGTTGTTTGAATCAGACTGCTAGCTTAGTAGTGCTAACATATGTTTGCAAGTGATAATACCTTCGACGAGCAAAGTGGTTTGCTACGAAGTGGGAAAAGGTACAAAAGAGATTTTGACTCCTATCCCTTAGGTCAGGCTACCGCGTCTTCCCCTGTAAATCCTGAAGAGTCAGACTCTGAAGAAAACCCTTCGGTTGGAAACCCTCCGGTCACCCCGCAGCGAAGCCCTGTTACCCCTGAAATTCCATCGCAGTCTAACAGTCAACCCAGTCCGCATATTCCGGCCACAGGTCAATCTGCCCCCGTAAACCTCCCCCCATCGACATCCGGTCCCCCTCCCAACCCTCCTAGAACCTCCATGGCCCACCTAGTTGATGACATTAAGCTCCCCATCTTCAAAGGCACGGGATCAGAGGACCAGAACAGTTATGGTTTTTATGTGAAGCAGTATGGAATGCGAAGAAAATTACAGACCCGGATGTGAGAGTCGCGCAGCTCATTACTTCTTTCCGGGACCGGGCTTTGACCTGGTTTATGAAATTCTCCAGTACTCAGAGCCCTACGTTAGATGAGATTCAGGCAGCAATAACCAAAGAATTTAAGAAGCCTAAATCAGAATCGCAGAGCATCACTGATCTCAAAGAGATTCAACAGCGGCGCGGTGAATCAGTGTGGGACTTTGACCAGAGATTCAAAGTTCTACTGGACCAAGTCAGCTTTACCATTAGTCCTGTGCAGCACAAGGAATGGTTTATTGCAGCCTTATTACCACATATCAGAACTCCCCTCATGCAACAGAAGGTTGCTGACCAGCAAGAGGCTCTGGAAATCGCAATGAAGCTAGAGACTGCCCCCGTCAGAAATGATTCTGATATTGCTCAAATCCAAGCGCAGCTAGCAGAGATGGCCCTAGAACTTCGCGAGATGAAGAAGGGAACATCCGACCGCGAAGCGGTTTGGTGTACGCAATGTCGGACCGAGGGTCACGACAAGGAACGGTGCCCTCTGGTAAGCAAGTACCTGCATACAGGTGCGCCGAACCCATTTCCACCACAAGTACTATATTGTGAGCTCTGCAAAACGACAGGTCAGCACCGCCCCGAGAACTGTTACCTGCTGCAAAGGTATGGACAAGGACCTAAGAACCCCTACTGTAATTTCTGCAAGTCTGTAGGTCATAATGAGGATGAGTGCCGCACCTATGACGCCTACCGGGTGCACAATGATGGCCCAAGTAATGATAGCTATGGTTACCAGGGGGGTGCCTCCGGTAGAGGTTCTTCTGGAGGCCATGGTGGCATGGCCGGAAGAGGCCGCGGCCAGTTGGTGTGTTACAATTGTAACCAAGTTGGGCATTTGGCTCGCGACTGTCGGAACCCCACTACGACATGTCAGTACTGCCGCGCGGTAGATCATGTGATTGAGCAGTGCCCGCAGCTCATAGCTAAGATTCAGCCACGACAGAGTACCCCTACGCAGAACATCCAGATGATTTCAATGGAACCCAGACCTGCCGCAACCGTCAATGTTGTCACACGGAGTGGAGCTACGACACACCCACAGCATACAAAAAACCAGCCGGCCGACGCTTGGGTTCGTAAGGCTCCGGCGAAAATCCCAGCATTTGATATCACACAAGAAAGAGAGACATTTATGGAAGTCAAGAAAGATTTTGCTGGCCCTAGCACATCCATTGCACCTGCGCAACCACAGCAACTGTCTTCAACCCTATCCTCCTTTTTACAGAGTTGCCTCAAGCTTTTAAGAAATCAGGATGCTCTGACTGAGTTACAGAAAGTCATTGCTTCCTGCGGACCTCAGCAAAATTCTGGTCCGGACAAAATTGTTCATAGAGTCAGCAGAACCGGCAGGGAAATGAGATTGAATGCTCAGATAGATGCATATGACATGGTTGATGTTATCTTGGACTTAAGGTCCGATGTAAATGTGTTAACTAAACAAACCTGGGAACAAATGGGAAAACCCACCCTCGCCTGGTCCCCTATCCAGCTGAGGCTAGCCAACTAACAAAGGATTGTGCCTTTAGGAAGATTCCTGAGTGTCCAAATAGATCTTGCCGGGGTCAGCACTGTCGTGGACTTCGAAGTAATTGAGATCATTGATGACAGCAATCCCTACCCCGCCTTGTTAGGAATTGAATGGGCAATGGAAAATGCTGCAGTTATTAACCTAAAGAAGCGACAGATGATCTTCGAAGGGAAAGACTTGAGAGTCATCCTACCCCTGGATCCCTCACAAGGGGAACGGTACACAGAACCACTCCGACCAGAGAATCAGACTGATGTGGTACCCATCTACACTCTCACCGCACAGGAAGACGGTTATGAGGATCCTCCTACCTCAGGTTGGGAGTCTGGTAGCTCCTGTATGACGGACTCTGAAGATGACTTAGAGAGCTGGAAGAACCGCTTACATAAGCCCCATGGGTGCAGCCGTGCCCGGACTACCACGTCCCTCAGATGGCTCAATTCACAACCCAACCCTTTCTCTATTTTTGATGGCTTGACCGATCCTGACCCGTTCATCGCACAGGTCTCCGGCTTGATACCTGAGTCACAGAAACTGGCGGCTCTGGACTCCGCATTTCGAGCCACGGCAGCTAGGTGGTGGAAGGCCCATAAGAAACAAATCCTTAGCTGGGAAGTTTGTCAGAAGCTCCTGTACCTGCGATTTAAGGGCCCGACGGAGGAGCTGCAAAGCAAGTTCGATGGAAATTCTAGTCCCCAGGAACATTTGGCAAAATGCTACGAGGCATGGAAGTATGTCCCTCGAAATGAATGGGTACAGAGATTTGTGCACACGCTAGAACCAATAGCAAAAAATTGGTACGTGGAGGCTGAGCTCCGCCAAGACACTGTAGGTTGGGATTGTCTTGTTCATAGTTTTATGCATACTTTCTCTACTAATGATGTCTGTCCAGCACTAGATGCAGCTATCAGGATAATTCATACTAAGGTATTTGATGACCAAGAAGTACTAGAACATCGACCTGATTGGCCCACACAAGAAGCCCACGCAGTCGAATGTTATAACTTCGCAACTGACGAAGATGACGACCCGCGCAACATCGCCATCCCTGAGTCAGAAGGATGTTGCGACGTGCATGGACCAGCAGTCGAAGCCCCGGAAGTAACTCAGCCTCTGAAGACGCGCACAGTTAACATTGGATCCGAAGAGCAGCCTAAGCTTGCTACAATCGGCGACTATTGGGATGATGAAATGGTCAGCAAGGTAACCCAACTTCTCCACGAGTACCAAGATCTCTTTCCAACAAAGTTTTCCGAAATGAAGGGTATACTAGGTGATATTGGCGTAATGAGGATCCCTTTGAAACCCGATGCAAAACCTGTGAAACAGCGTCCTTATAGATTGAATCCAAAGTATAAAGAAATGGTTAAAGTAGAGCTGGATAAGATGCTCGCCGCAGGAATAATTGAGCCTGTTGAGAAGTCTGAGTGGGTCAGTCCTATGGTAGTCCAGGAGAAAAAGACTAAGGGTGAAATTCGAATATGTGTAGACCTACGAAAACTCAATGATGCCTGCCTGCATGATCCTTTTCCCACCCCTTTTATAGACGAAGTGCTCGACAATGTCGGGGGTCAAGAAGTGTACTCCTTTACAGATGGTTTTTCTGGCTACCATCAGATCCGAATTGCTCCAGAGGACCGACATAAGACAACATTTGCTACCGAAATGGGATCCTTCCAGTATACTGTCATGCCCTTTGGGTTAAAGAATGCACCTGCTATATTTTCTAGAGTCATCATCTCCGCGTTCAAGGAATACATACATAAATTCCTAGAAGTTTACTTTGATGATTGGACCATTTTTGGGCTAGTAAAAGACCATATAACCAGTTTGAGGCTTATGTTGAACAAGTGTAGACAACACCAGATTTCCCTGAATCTAAAAAAGTGTATCTTTTGTGCACCGTTTAGAATTCTGCTTGGTCACGTTGTATGTAAGCAGGGATTAATGATGGATCCTGCGAAGATCGCTATCATTGTGAACCTGCCACCCCCGAAGTCCGTTAAACAACTTCACACGACGCTGGGTCACACCGGCTACTACAGGAAATTCATCCAAGGCTATGCTCAGATTACCGCTCCGTTGGAGAGGCAGCTGAAGAAAGATATCAAGTTCGAGTGGACATCGGAGTGTCAAGCAAGCTTAGATATTTTAAAGGAAAAAATGGTTACCGCCCCTATTCTAGTATTTCCTAACTGGAACAAAGAATTCCATGTGCATGTCGACGCATCCTCCATTGCTCTGGGTACTGTGCTAGCTCAGTCAGGAATAGGTAATATCGATCACCCCATCTCTTTTGCAAGCAGAAAATTGTCCACAGCAGAGAAAAATTATACTACGACAGAACGCAAAGGTCTCGCTATGGTATATGCACTACAGAAGTTTCGACATTATCTGCTAGGATCTCATTTTAAGATGTTTACTGACCATTCTGCTTTGAAGTATCTGGTTAACAAGCCTGTGCTAGGTGGAAGAATATGTCGGTGGTTGATCTTATTCCAAGAATATGATTTTGAGATCATCGTTAAGCCTGGAAGACTTAACCTAGGACCTGACCACTTGTCGAGGCTCGACTCAGGCGAAGAACCTACCAATTTGGATGAAGGTCTTCCTGATGCCCAGCTATTTGCTATCCAAATGGTTGATGACTATTTTCAGGATATTGTTCAATACTTGTCTACAGGTTTTCCACCCCCCGAGATGACCACATAGCAGAAGCAGCAGTTGGTGGTTCGAGCAGCGGACTTCACCTTAATAGCGGGACAGCTGTATAAAATGGGACCAGATGAAATACTGCGCAGATGCGTCTTGGAGCATGAACGGCCACTAATTTTGGCTGAAGCACACTCTGGTGCAGCAGGAGGTCATTATGCAGGGAAAGCCACCACACAGAAGATTTTGACAGCCGGCCTATGGTGGCCCACAGTTCATAAGGATGCAAGAGAATATTGCCACAGCTGCGACGTTTGTCAGAGGACAGGCAAACCATCCAAGCGAGATGAAATGCCCCTAGTTCCGCAGGTAACCTTACAAGCTTTTGACAAATGGGCTATTGACTTTGTCGGCCCTATCAACCCCCCCGCGAAGAAGTCCGGAGCGTGATATATTATTACAGCTACCGACTACCTCACTCGTTGGGCTGAAGCCCAACCAGTCAAGAACTGCAGTGCTGCTACAGCTGCGCAATTCATCTTCGATCACATCTTATCCAAGTTCGGGTGTCCTCGCGTCCTTATGAGTGATCAAGGATCACACTTCTTAAATAAAACTATTGCAGTGCTGACTGAAGAATTTCAAGTATACCATCAGAAAAGTACGGCCTATCATCCACAAGCAAATGGGACTGTCGAAGCTTTTAATAAGATCCTTGAGCATGCTTTGACAAAGATTTGTAATGCTAACAGAAATGATTGGGACCTTCGAATCCCAGCAGTTCTATGGGCTTACAGAACTACTTGCAAAAAGTTGACAGGCCATACACCTTTTCGACTGGTCTATGGGCAAGAAGCCGTCATGCCCATGGAATACATTGTTTCCAGCCTCAGAATATCTGCTTTCACCAAGATGGATGACCCAGCCATAATGACAGAGAGACTGAAACAGATATTAGAACTCGAAGAAGATAGATTTATTGCAGGTTTCCAGCAACAGGTGCAAAAAGCTAGAGAAAAAGCGTGGCATGACAGACACATCAAGAAGAAACAATTCCTGCAGGGTGATCTTGTGCTCCTTTATGACAGCAAATTCATGAAGTTCCCAGGAAAGTTCAAGACACATTGGAAGGGACCATATATAGTACAAAAAGTTACTGATGGGGGCGCAGTACAGCTAGCTAAGTTAAATGGAGAACTTCTCCCTTCTATGATAAATGGGAGTCGTCTAAAAAAGTACGGGGACAGGCCAGGTACTCAGAATCGGAGGTAGCACCAAGAAAGAGAAGTCTACGTACCCAGAACAGCTGAAATCGGGGACTGGACCATAAGAGAAGCTGCTCATAACACTAGGGAATGTCGCAGTCTGAAGGATGAAGTATGGAGAGTCGAAGGTTGGTCAGGGATCGCAGGGTCATACTGTGTCGAAGTGGAAGGTGGTCGTTGTGTCGTAGGTCCCAACTGTGTCGCAGCATAGAATGTGATGGATGGGACAAAATGAATTGGCGGCAGCGGCACGTGAGCTACTCTCAATACCTGTAATTATGCGATTTTGGGAAAATCTGAGGCCGGGTGTGACGAGATTCTTGGCATTCAAGCAGATTTGGTGTCATTATTACACTATGCTGACAGATGTTGTAACGAAATTCCATAAGTAAGCTACATTGGCTTGTGAAATTTTCTTCGAAGCACTTCTTGGAGTTTGCTCGACTGGAGCCATGTCAAACAATTGTGACGTCCAGGAGCTAGTACGACAGTTCAGCGAGAGAGGTCTGCAGAACCTTTTTAGTAATCTGCCAGTACAGTCATATTCGACTTAGGTACACAGGCAGGCAGAAGTTCGCTCTAAATCAGGCGAAGGCAGGCACAAATTCGCTCTAACATGGAGCAACGAAGTCCATAAGACCTCGCCAGCCGACTCTGGGGAGCCCCGCCCTGAAGTTTTCCGGCATAGCAGAACCGTGGCAGCTGTGTGTCTTATGCAGCGTGACACGCAATTCCAGGGGACCCCAAGCTGTGGATGGTTAAGTGTCGCCAACCCGAGCAAAGGATGGGGTTGTAGATGGATCCGCAGGGCCTTGCTCAGCATAAATGTCAAAAAGGAAAGACGTAGGCAGCCGACAACCAGCAGGAAGGACTCCAGGAACCAGCGCTCAGTGTCTTCGCCAAGCAAATTTTACCACCAGCCGAGCAGATAAGTGCCCCGGGACGGGACACTGGTGAGTCTTAGGGGCCTGTTGGGGCGCGCACCTCAACGGTCCTTAAGATGGGTAACTCCGCGAGTTTTGACTCAAAATAGTCTTAGGGGTGTCGGGGGTTGAGTCAAAGTCCGCTATTGTAATAAACCCGCGGATTAAGACCAGGGTTTAGGGTTTTGGGTGCCCATGGTTTAAATCCATGTTTTTGTAAATAGTGCGATATAAATAGGCACTTGGGTAAATAAGAGAGGTTAGGCTTTTTAATGTAAAGAAAGAAAGGCAAAGCTAAGGCTGATTATGTAAGGAAAGGTTAAGTCCCAGATATGTGCGTGGACGACCTCTGCAGCTGTCTGCGCAGGGGGTTTTGGTTGTAAGAAGATTAAGGAAAGATCTGCAGCTGTGTGCGCAGAGGCCTGCTGCTGTGTGCGCGGCTTTTAAGGACTGAAGGGATCTGCAGCTGAGTGCGCAGATCAAACTGTGGTTTTGTAGCAAGTTGAATAAAACGCAGTTTGTGGACGTAACCCCTACACTGGGGGTGAACCACGTTATATCCGGTGTTGTTGTTTCTTTTTCTGTTGTCTTTTATGCATTAATAACTGTATACATTTGATAACTTAGATCACTGCTAATAACAAGCTTCGCTGTGAATTCCCCGTAGCGGGTTAAGCAAGTCACGGTTGTTTATCTATCTGCGAAGTTGTATATGAGTGAATGACAAACATGTGTAATTGTTAATTAATAAGTTTATTAAAGGCTAAGGTACAGTAATATCCCTCTCTGCTTGCAGAAACCTGATTCTGCGGCACCCCATAGCTGTTTCGGGTGAGACTGCAACCTGCGCGCAGGTTGTTGCCGAAAGGGCCAACACTGTGGGTCTTTGTTGGTGCGACATAAAAGGATTAAACCCGGATCTGCCCTATTGCCCAACAACCCCTATGAGAAGAAATCCCCTACTCAGAGAAGAGCCTTGAAGAAGCAGCTTAGATCACTTAAGATGGAGAAGGATGAGACTGTTGCAACCTTCTTTTCCAAGATCTCCCAAATAAGAGATCAACTCATGGCCATTGGAAATGAAGTAGAAAATGATGTTCTTGTGCAGAAAGTGTTCGATGGTCTTCCTACAACTTGGGAGGCATTCTTGGCTTCAGTAAATGGAAGAGAGGTTCAGCCAAACTTCAAAAGGTTGTGGCATGATTGTTTAGACGAAGAAAGTAGGATCTAGAGTATATTCGGGCCTCCACCTAATAAGGATCATGTTCTAGTCGTCAAAACAAATAAAGGAAAGAATCTCCCACCACACAAGGACAATATTAAGGAACCTCGAGGTAAGTATTCTTTTAAATCAAAGGTTAACTGTTATAACTGTGGTAAGCTTGGTCATTATGCTAGGGAGTGTAGAAAATCACCTAACAAGAATTGGCATAGAAAGAAACATCATGCTTCAGTTGCTACAGAAGAAGAACAGACTCAGCAAAAGAGGTCAAGGGTTGAGACCAAGAATCTAGATCAAGGAAAAGAATATTACTTGGCTTCAGCACTTACAAGTTCCATCTCCAACCTATCAGATTCCTGGAGGATAGACAATGGAACCACCAAGCATATGACTGGATTCAAGAAGACCCTTGCAACTATCGAGGTCAAGAAGTTCCACAAGAAAGTGGAACTTGGAGATGGAAGCATCTTTGACATTAAAGGGGTTGGTTCAACCAACATACAGCTTGATTCAGGTACGTTGATTAATGTTGGGGAAATTTTATATGTTCCTGGTCTAAAGAAGAATGTTATTTCAGTGACAAATTTAGTGGACAAGGGGTTTTATGTAATCTTCTCAGAAGGAAAGGTTTTGATATGGCCTAAAGGTAGAAGTATAAGCTCAGCCACAGTGATTGGAGTTCGTGAAGGCGACCTCTGTAAGGTCTCAGGACATGTTGTTAAAGCTTTATACCCCACTCAAGATTCAGAGATCAAGAAGGAGCCAACTGTGCTTTTCAGTCCCCAACAGAGTGGGGTTGCAAAAAAGGAAAGTGTAAATGTGATCTTCCACCAGTCCTCTAGTGGCCCAGAGATGGAAGACTAAGACTTCTCCTTTCCTGAGGTACGAGGGGAAGGAAGGTTGCTTGCCCGACAAGAGAAGCTGAGGAAGAAGGCCAAGCAGCCTTCATTTGATCTCTTCAAGAAGACTATTGAAAATCTTCAAGCTTGCTCCAATGAGACTCTTGTCACTAATTCAGTTTACTCTCATTGTGGGGAGGGAGCCAAACAACAGGTTTGGAAAAATGATATGTGGAAAGTGATTCTCAGCTATCAGAGGAAGTCAGCTATAACTTCCAAGAGGATCTATGAGATCATGCTTCGTGCTGAGATGAAGAGTTGTTTGAAGCTCCCAAGAAACCCTGTATTTGATGACAGGTTGGAACACATCGAGATGAGTTATGACCATGTAATGGTGCAGTATGTTATCGTTGTGCTGAGAATGCCCCTCTTGTTGAGAGGGAGTGTTAAAGTTAATGCAACTGTGAGACCCATTCTCAGCGAGGATGGTACCCTAGTCAGTTAACTAGGGCAGAGTAAGACCCTAGAAGGTACCCTAGGGCCCCTAGTAGTCTCCTAGGGTTCTTGGTCTGGGACCAAGCAGGTCGATGCCATGGCAAAGCCCCTAGCATGTGGCTTTGTCATTAAAATTGTAATTTTTGTATTATTTAATAGCCCGGTTCATTGAAATCAAACCGCTCTGGTTCATTACCGGTTCCAGTTCCGGTCCGAGTTGACCCTCGACCGGTTCAACTCCCGGTTCCGAGTTTTAAAACCTTGGTTTGAATAACTGTGATATTGCAATATCAAGTTGATATTTGCAAGATTTTTCTTTGAAGTTATGAATACCTTGGATTGCCTTCCTCCATTGGTATTTTAGCTTATACTTGTTTCATTTCATATATATTACTTGCTAGTATTTGGGATAAGCCTTTATGTCTACCATCTCTACAAATATGATGTCTTGGAATAGAGGGTTTAAGTGCCCACTTGAGTTTAATAAACTGTGTAGTTGTTTCCCTTATCTTTCTTCATACTTTGATGAGACATTTCCTTTTTAATTCAATTTTCCTAATGCAATGAACAATGTTGGATATGTTATGCATAAGGGTTAGCCCCTTTGGCTGTTGGATCCTTCATGTTAGCCTAAAGTGGGGAAGCAAGACAACTTTCATAGGGTTCCTTGACATAGTTCCCTAGCCAGGAACATCTCGAGGAACAACAAGGAGCATTGACCACATGAGAGGACATGTGGCACACAATTCAAGGAGAAATGCCTTGCACCAAGACACTTGGATTGCACTATCGAGAGGAGCATTAGTCTAACATTTTGTTGGAGTGCGCACTATCGTGGAGGAGGGGAGTTGAGCCCTAGGAGAATCATGCTTGGGCATTTTATCTTAGTGATTGGTGAACCCCAATATGACATTTGTAAATCCTTGACATCCTTGTATTATACAATGCTCTATGTGGGGTTACCTTATTGGTTACCTATATGAAGATAAAGGGGTGAGAGAGCTCTTGTAATCATTATGATCATTGTGCTCTATTCTTTCTTTGTAATTGTCTTGAGAAAACTTCTAGGGAGTAGGATGTTAGGGTTAGTGAGTAAAACCTAGGAGAAGAAAGAAGAAAGAGAGATGTCTTAAATGTTCTGGAAGAGATTAGTCTTGTGATATACTAGGGTTTGTGTTATGCAAGGAAACCCTAGAGAAGAACGTGATGGTGGAGGTGATAATGATTTGTCTTGTGGTTCTTATTATGGCGCTAGGGTTCCATCCCTAAAAGAAGACATGGGGAGAAGAGCTAACACCTTGGATGATTTTGTAGCCTTGTTCTTGTGTGATGCATGGAGGCTAGAACAAGATCATGTAGAACCTAAATTGATGAATCTTGCGCTTGGTGTGATGCCTTGCTGGGAAGAAAACAATTATTGCATTCTTGATGTTCCATGGAGGTCTGTTGATACAAGAGTTGAAGACCTAAAGTTTGCGGACCCAAAACCTAGGATGGACAAGTAAAAACTCGGAGGCTAGCAATAGAGTTATCTTGCCATGTACTTGTGTGATGCAACATGGCTTAGGTTTGTAAGCCCCAAGAAATATGAGACTTAAGAGCACTAGTGTGGAGAGCTTGTGTGATACAAACTTGGTGTATGTGCCAAGTAGGGCTTGTAGGTGTTGTTGCTGGCTTATTCAAGATCTTTGGTGGAGTGGCAAGCTTTGATTGGGAGTGATTCCTAGATAGGATGAATTGGTGGCTGTGGTTTTCTTATGGTTTCCCTAGTTGGGTTTAATGAGCTTGACTTGTATCAATGTTGTGATAAAGTTCTGGGATGTATTAGTACTTTATCTCTTGCATATATATGAAGTTTCTAGTTGTCCAAGTATTGTGTACTTGCGGATTTGATTTTCTGCTTATGTTATGTTCTTGATTGAGTGATTGAGTAGATTTCAACACTTGTTCATGCTGATTTGACAGAAGATATAGTTGAAATGGTCAAGTGATTTAACATATCTTGAAAATAAAAGCACAGACTGGCTGCTGTTACAATCAGCTGTAATAAAATAATTTAGATATGTTATAATGTTGCAAATATCGTGTCGGCGAATATATCGCTGAGGGTCCAAAAAAGAAATTATCGGATATATTGGCGAAAATGTCGGCAAACATCGGCAATCGGCAATATATCAGCAAAATAAAAAATACAAAAAATCACAATACATTAAAAAAAGTCAGCAAATATCACCAAAAAATCAGAAAAATCACCAAAAAATCGGGGAAAATATCGGGGGCGATATATTGCCGATATATCGCCAATGAGTTAACATTGCGATGTTGCCGATATATCGGTGATGTTTGTAACATTTTATATGCCTAGAAAAATGTGCCCTGTTAAAATGTTACCTAGGAAAAGGTGTCTTTATCATGTGTGATGTCTAGCATGGTGGGGACACATTAATATGTTGCCTAGCCTTAATGTCACTTTTTAAGTGTCATTAGTGTTCTAATTTTAAAGTGAGTTTCACTTTATTATAAAGTGACAAAGTGGGTCACTTTAATAAAGTGACATTAATTAATTAGTTGAATTAATTAATGAGGGTTAAATGTGAACCATTGGATTAAAATCTATTTTGACCATTGGATTAAAAAGTAAGAGCCTAACCCTAAATGAAAGAACAAAAAGGTGAATGCAAAGATAGACTTCAATTCATTCTTACTCTACGTTGGAGGAGAGGCGAGCTAAGAGAGAAAGGACGAGAGCTAGGGTTTCATCATTTGAAATATTAATTTCAGAGCAAGAAGAAAAGGGGCCGTACAGCAAAGATTGAAATACTGGAGTGGCACGTTTTCCAAAGAAGATTTCAGCCATTAATATTGCAGATCGTACAAAACAGCAAGAGATAATTATTGGCTCAATTTTCTAGAAAATGGACAGCAGACATTAAAGATTGTAGGCCGTACTCTTTCTGGCCATACCGTACAGCAGAGTTAAGGTGTTTCTCTGTGGCACGCATTCCAGAATCCGTACAGCAAATGATAGATCAGTC
>LPNX011020963.1:494917-566004 GCA_001517045.1 Pseudotsuga menziesii | reverse complement strand
TTGCGCAGATCGACACAGATCCTGATGTCTCCTTTTGTTTTCTTTTCTTGTACGACCATGGGGCTAACCCATTCGCTTTCTTCTACCGGCTCAATGATGCCTTCTGCTAGCATCTTATCAATTTCGTCCTTTACTTTTTCTTTGTAGCACGGATTCAATCTATATGGGCGCTGCTTAACTGGTCTAGCATCCTCCTTCAATGGTATCCTCATAACTCCCAGGTCTCCAACTATTCCCTTCATCTCTATGAACTTGGTGGGAAATAGGTCCTGATAGTCATGTAACAAGTCGACAATCTGTCCGACTATTTCATCATTCCAATAGTCTCCAATAGAGGCAAACTTAGGTTCTGCGTCTGTGCCAATATTGATCTTTTTAATCTTGATAGGTTCGGTGATTGCTGGAATCTCTAACTATGGTCCCCCAACATCGCGAGTCCCTTCTGACTCCGGAATGTTGGTGTTGCAAGGATCCTCATCCTCATCCTTATCTTCATTGTCTGGCTTTGCTGCAAAGTTATGCCACTCAAGCGGCTCTTGCAACTGGATGGCCCACTCAGGTTGAGCCTTCACTGAGATGGTACAGTCCTCGAATATCTTGATCTTGATTATGTCTAGGGCCTGAGCAACACTTAGATGTTCTGATTCAAACGCGAAGGTAAGTAGGAAACTGTCTATTATAAGTGACCATGTGGTTGTCCCCTTGCGCAACTCGGTCTCTGTGTACTAGTTCCTTGGAACTGTGTCCAATGTGTGAATGAATCTGTGAACCCATTCATCCTCGGGAATGTCCAACCAGTTCTGTTCACATGTCTGAATGTGTGCCCTGGGGTCAGTTTCTCCTGTGTACTTCTGCGGGACATACTCTCTGTCAACAGAAAATCTGATCGCCATCAATCTTTTAATATCATCCCATGATGCAATATTTTCTTTATGCGCATACCACCATCTTGCAGGTGTGGCTCGTACTGCAAGGTCCATAGCTGCGTTTCTCTACTCGTGAGGAATCTGTTGCTCAAACTGCTCAAGGAATTCCTGAATATCTGTTAGACCATGATATTATAGAATCTCATTGATCTCTGCGCCAATCCATCGCAGTGACTTACTCATAAACGCACATCTACGAACTGAGACTTCGTAAAGTCTGTTCTTCCAGTTCTCTAGACCAATATCAGAATCCAATGCGTATGAGCTGTCGCATTGCCAACTAATGTTCCCTTCTGCGGTTGGATTGATGTAGTCGCTCTGGTTCGCAGTCATCTGGTAGAGACTATCCATGTTATGTGCCTCCTCCTTGGCTCGGATAGGTTCGATATATCTAGGATCCTGGTAAGGATCCAGCGGCGCGATGACCCGGATCTGCGCATCCTCAAAGGTCATTTGTCTTCTCTTTAGGTCGATGACAGCCTTGCTACCAATCACCCAATCGATACTTAATAGTGCTCGATACGGTCGACTGTCTCCAATGATTGCTATAACCTCGAAGTCCGCAAAAGTACAAACTCCGTCAATGTCAACTGGCACCTGTGGCAGTCGACCCAATGGTGATACTTGCTGCTAGTTAGCTAATCTCAGGTGGATAGGAGATCTAACTAACTGAGGGCTACCCATCTGTTCCCATGTCTGCTTAGTTAGAACGTTCACCTCTGATCCCAGATCTAAGACGACTTCATCCATTTCGAACTCTCCAATCTGTGCTGTGAGTTTCATCTCTCTTCCGGTCCTTGTATGTCCTGTAATATTATGAACAACGCAGTGTGCACTGCCCGAGAGAGAAGGTTGCTGACACTAATCTATGATGCACTGTATCTCGCCGATAGATTTCTCATTTCTCAAGAGCTTCAAGCAACTACGCAGGAAGGTTCTTGTCGATTCATCCTCGTCGCATCTTCCCGATGTAGTAGCCTGCGGTATCTTTTCTGGGCTATCGCCACAAGGTGCTTGCTGCGGTACACCCCTAGACGGCGGTACCTGCGATCCTGATTGTGTAGATTCATCGAAGGAAGCCTTGGCTTCATGAAATGTCTCTTTATTCTTCTATAGGTCGAGTGTTGTTGCTTTACCAGGAGCTCTGCACACCCACTCCTGACTTGTGTTCTTTTCGGTCTCCTGTGATGTCCCACTGGTGGAAGCACCGCTCCGAGTCACAATATTGACTCTTGGTTCTGGTTCTGCCTACTCAGCAACAATAAGCTGGATGTTCTGGTGTACTGCTGTCTTAGGATATTTGATCTTAGCTATCAAGGTAGGACACTCCTCTATGGTATGATCATAAGATTTACAGTAATTACAAGTAGTAGTGGGGCTCTGACAGTCCCTAGCATAGTGTCCTACAATTCTGCAGTTATAAAAAGTGATTGGTCCGCGACCACGGCCAAAACGCTCTCCTCTGCCGAAGCCTTCTCCTCTTGCAAAGCCTCCTCCACGGCCTCGTCCTCTGAATCCTCCTCTCCAACCACCATAAGTCGGATCAGGCTGTGGTCCTGCTACTAGACCCTATGTTTCTGACTGGACTCTGTATACGTCATGTTTTCTATCTAACATGAGATCATAGGCTCAGAAATTCTGTTCATCATGTTCGACAGAGCTGCAGAAGACACAGTATAGGTTCTTAGGTGTCTGTACATACTTCTGAAGGAAAGGGTATTGCTGAGGCGGATGTCCTTGTGTTTTGCATATTTCACACCATGGCCCTTGCGTTTGTGGTAAGGGGTTAGGAGCCCCTGACGCTAAATATTCTGTGAAGACTGGACAGTTGTCTTTAGTATGACCCTGTTCTCTACATCGTAAGCACTATATGTCTTGCATAACCTCTTTTCCTTTCTTAAGTTCGTGTATCTGTAACGTGAGATTGGCCAACTGGTTCTGTAGAGTTGTCATGCCTGCACTGGTTTCTGCTAAAGGTGAAGCTTCTAGCTTCATCGCCATCTCCAATGCGTTATCCTGCATCTGGAGTTTCTGTTGCATTAGTGGCACTCTGATGTGAGGGAGCAGCGCTGCAATAAACCATTCCTTATGCTGCTCCAGCGCAAACTCAAAACTTACTTGGTCTATAAGAGCTTTGAATTTCTGGTCAAAGTCCCATACTGATTCTGATGGTAGCTGCTTAATATCCTTGAGCTCTGTAATGCACTGAGATTCAGACTTAGGTTTCTTGAACTCTTTAATCATGGCGTTCTTGACCTGGGCAAGTGTCTTGGGTACTGTGGTATACTTTATGTACCATGTTAAAGCTCGATCTCTGAGTGTAGTGACCAACTGTACAAGTTTAAGGTTATTGTCGTTGATTGTTTTAATGGTCCACATGGCTTCACATAGAAACCAATGCTGTTCTGGGTCCTCCGCTCCTGTACCCTTAAAGGTCGGTAGCTTCATATCATCTCCCATTCTATTTCTCTGCGATGGGTTTTGATTGACTGGGTTACTACCACTCAGCGGTGTAGGTGAAGGTGATGTAGTAGTAGTAGGTACTGTCTGTGAGCTACTGGATGGAGTACCTACGGGATTACTCTGAGTCCCAGTCTGTTTCTGTGGGGTATAGGGCTGGTAAGGGATACCCCCCTCTGGTTCTTCTGTGGTACTAGGACTCGGTTGCCTAATATTGTCTGAAATATCTCCAAATAGAGGAGAGCCGAAAGCTACTTTATATTTCTTGCCACTACGTGTGCGTCCAATGTCATCAAAATCACTTTCAAACTCTTGTGACATTACTATCTTTACTTATTCATCTGAAATCATGTCCATTACTCCTTTTTCATGTAGCAGCATCTTAATGGACAAGTTTAGAGATTTTAGGTACTTACCACGATATCCTTTGAAGAAGTACCACTAGCCTCGCTGAAGCTTTTTCTCTGGTCAACTGCAAATTCTGTAACAAAGCCTCCTAGCACACTCGCAAGCCAGAAGTCTACTGCTCTCGTAATGGGATTGTCGAGGTTCTGCACGGTCTGAATCAGCTCCGGTGTCCAGACAATGTTTCTTTTCTTCTTGAATATGTTCCTATATGTTAACTTGGATAACCAGTCGAAAAGCTCGTTTCCATAGGTTGCAAAAAATATGGCGTGTATATCTGAAGCGATATGCTTTTGTAACCAATCCTCTGTGCTCAGTTTAGGGCTCCGATTTTCTTTCTGGGCAAACTCCCTTAAGTTTGAATCCAGCCACTGGTGAAACTCTTCTCTGGTGGGATGCCAACAAAACATTAGCGCTCAGTTGTTCAAAACTGGCAACGGAACCATTTGTTGGCTACTATGGGCAGACCCGGGTTAACTATAATCAACCAACAACACCCCTAGATCACTGGCCCTTTCGGCGACAGACCGCAAAGCGGCCTGAAGTCTCACCCGAAGTGACTCTAATGGGTTGGCCAAGGACTCAAGCATCTTGGAACAGGTTCTGCGGCAATCCTACTAGTGGCTCGCAGCTCTCCTAGCTGCGGGCTCGCAGCTCTCCTAGCTGCGAGGTCTCTTTCTGCACGTCGCGCGATCTCCTGCTCGTGTCGCACGATCTCCTCGCCTCACAACTCTTCTAACCGCGAGATATTCCTTTATACCGTCGCGTGATCCTTTCCTGCGGTGCGCACTTTCCCAGACTCGCAATATCTCCGTCCTTATCGCATCGCCATGCACTGTGCGACACGCAGTTCCTGCCCAACGCTAAGTCCTTCACCTATGGTATCGCGCACCGCAGCTCCTCTGCCGGTGCGGTATCACCTCTCTGTGATATCCTACCTCCGCGGTTTAGCGCACTTAGCGTTGCTCGTGTCGACGTGCAAGACTTAACATACAAGGCTATTCGATACTTCAATAGAGACTGTTTTACGCAAAGCATAAATGAACCATATACAGCCTGCCAAAGACTGTAACTTATATTTACCCTTCTATATTTCTGTGAATTGATTAACACATTCATTCATTAAACTGTAAACAAAGTCCATGAACTGAATAAGAAATGCATAAGTAAACATAACACATAAACCAATCGCATAACACTTGATTTTAACGTGGTTCACCTCCAGGATGGAGGTTACGTCCACAGAACTGTGTTTTTATTATAGCTCAGGGGAAGGTAAAACACAGTTCTGCTGCACCGCATATGCAGCTCAAGATATTCTCTCTTAGATCTCTTTTCTCTTCTATATTGCTCTCCTAAAATATACTCTTCCCTCTCTGTCAATCCCTGCGGATCGTTACATACATATTCTATAAGCCAGCTACTGGTTACCGTAAGATTGCTACCGCTAATAACAGAACCAGAGCTAGGCTTTTACAACAGTCTAATAATCTGCAAAACACTACTAACAACTGAATGAACCAACTAACTAACCAACAAAATGACTAGCTAACTCTCCAACCCTTTTACAATACAAAATATATTCTTTTAGAGGCAGCCCAAAGGTCTTGCCATTACAACAATGTGGGCCTGTCCCAATAGTAACCCAAAACCCTAACTAGTGACAGTCGACCATATCTGTACTTGAGGTAGCCACTTTCTGTCACACCACAGCTCTCTACAGTCTTCCATGCTTCCCGGCACTGATCATGGGTACTATGCACCGCTTCGCTTTTCTGTCCTTCGCCTTCAATGCTTCAGCCTCGTTGCTCCTTCTCCTTTATGAGGGTCACTGAGCCCTCCTGTTTTTCGTCGCTGCCTTCAATGCAGTGGTTGAGCTCTCTCTTCTCGGCCGCTCAGGTACCATTGCCTTTCTTGACTTTTCTATCTTAAAAGTCATGGTTTTCGGCTCTGCTCTCCAGCTGGAAACGTGCTACAGCGTCGTAGCTCTGTCTTAACTTCTTTCCGCCAAAACTTATCTTTCCGCCAAAACTAGCAGCTTCTTCTGTAGCTACGGGACCCTGCTCCAACATTTTCTGACCTGAGTGATGAAAAAACACTCAAAACCTGAAAAAAAGTGGGTCCATGGGTTTACATGGTACTCTTAACTTGAAAATGAGCACCTACATGAATAAAACTGATTATTTGGCCCACTTTTATTACAAAACCATTTTTTCCAATTAAACTATTAAAAAATAGGCTAAGTTTTGGAAAAATTCAATTTTAATAAAAAAATACTGAAAAAATTAAACATTTTAAAAAGTTGAAAAAACATAGAGGGACTTAGACATGTTCATATGACTTGACCATGATGCCTAGCATGTTTATACATTGACACGTAGACTCTAATAACCTCAATAGGCCTAAATACCAATCCGACCACCCCAACTTTGGGGGTATGGAGTGAAAAACTTAGAAATTATCAATCGTTTATTCAACAACCAATAATAACCAAGGGAAAAAACACCCTGGGCTGATCGGATTGACAAATAATGTCTAAGAGACCGAGTCTTTACAAACACTATCATGCTAGAACATTTATTACAATTCCCCCATGGGGTATGAACATGTGATATAGTACAACAAAGCTTCCCAGAAGCAAGACCGAAGGTCTTTTGAAGTCCAAACAAAAAATCTTTGTCCGTTTCACCATGCCCACTTGATAAAAACCCACTAAGTACAACTTAGGTGGTAATAGTGTGATGTAGTTATGTCCCGACCTTGGTGTCTCATCAGACTCTTCAGAGCCTTCCACTCCTTCTGAGATCATTCTATAGCCCTCCTCTTCATCACAAGATCCTATGTATACTTGGGACTGAATTTCGTGTTCACTTTCCTCGAACAAAATAGGATTTCGTCGACCTTCCTCTATCTTTCTCCTCTTTCCAGATCTAAATCTCCTTCCACTTCGTAGGTGTCACATACCCCAATTTTGCAAAATAATATTATCTTATCTAATTTTATTCCAAGACATTATGTTAAATTTTACGCTAAGTTGTAAATGATGACTCGGCAAAGTCAAGGATATTGAATGTAATTCTGAATATTTTAATTATAAATAAATAAAAGTGGAGACAACAGCTTTGGAGAACTGTTCAAAAGAGTGTTACTGGTCAATTTGGTGGAGGAGACTGGGCGGAGAGAAAATAGACAAGTGGCAGCATCCTCAAACACTTCCAATGTTGCAGGTGGCAACCTCCCTACATTTGGGGTCATGATCCCCCAAGAAAGTGGGATCAGAGTAGGTGGCTCAATTAATGACAACTAACCCAAAAAAGACCTAGGCAATCTTAATAAAAAAGCCCATTGAAGAGAGTTGAGGCTGCTCATTCCAGGAGGAGAATCATTCAGGTGAATGTACTTCAAAGGATTTCATTGGGAAGGGAATTTGTGGAAGGTGTTTGAGGGGTAAACTATAGAAAGTGATCTAGTATAGCAATTCAGCTGAAGGATCTTGCTGTTGACTACAGAGTTAGTACTGAGTCATTGGACTCGTATTTTGTTGCTTGCTCCACCAGTTCTCAACCAAGGAGACTAGGAACAGGCTCGGGGGTCCTGAGAAGACACTGTTTGAGCGCTCTCTAGGAGTTGGTAGGGAGGAACGGACTCCCAACGCTATTGTCATCCAGCTTTAAACAGGTTCTACAGTCTTTTATTTACTGTGTTAAAAGTTTATATCTGAGAATGAATGATTAATGAATGATTACATGTTTTGTAGTGAACTAATAGAGCTAATAACTTTTTAGTTATTTGAATATTGAATCTGTAATTGATGAAAATAATCCTAACCTGTGTTTTTCCCCGTCTGGAATAGACCAGACCGTACTCTAGCACAGGCAGTGTGTTTAAAATAGATGAAGATATGATAGAAATCTGAAATGAGTAAATGTATTATGCATTTCATTATATCAGCGTAACTTATTTCTGTATGAAGACTATTATCAGCAAAGAACAGTAACATGTTCTTATATGTTCTTGTTAACTAGATTATGTAGGTAAGTACATTAGAAAAAAAAAGAAATAGAAATAACTCAGCACAGGTAGAAGGATCTTCTTTATAAATACTCTAATAGGAAATAGATTATGCTATACACAGTATCTTATTCTTTTTATCGAATTTAAATTATGCAAGATAGTAATATGTGCCATGTCACATGTTTATTTTCTTTGTATCATACTTATTAACCTATTGCTTATGCAGTAGAAGAAATAAAGCTAAACTACTTGTTTACTTTTAGTTCAAACAAAGGTATCAAGTACCGTATCTAGTTTACTAGAATTCATAATAGTTTAAAAACTAATAGATACTACTAACTCAGGATAGTGAAATGAAAAATAATTATGGTATTAATATAGAAAATATAGATACTTAGTTTAATTAATTATATTGTTAACTAACTAAGAGAATTATTTACTATAAATCGAAAGGGTTTTTGGAAAAGAATTATTCTTTTATTTAAAAAAAACAGACTCATTACTAAATTAATGTTTACGAGTAATCCTACTAAAACCCTAGATAACAATTTAGAAAAACAATAAGAACTTAATAAATTAACATTGCATATCTATGTAAGAACTGTACCGCAATACTAACAGGTTTATCTTTCTACAAAAGAGAACTATACGGTCGAACCCTAGTTTAATAATACCCTTGTTCTAATAAAAACAACCAAGTCATAATTTAGTGGTTGGATTTTATGTACAAGCATAAGCAAATAAACTGTTACAGATTAGTCACATTCTTATTTAAATAAGTGTATGCACAAATACAAGCTTAAGTATTTATATTATATACATATAATAGTATTACATAAATAATATCGTTTATAAATTAACATTTCTTTAAACAAAATGAAGGAATCTTAAAGTAAAAACAAGAGTTTAATTCACTAAACCCTAACCTAAAAATCCTTGACTACTGAAATGGTTTAAAATTCTATTAACAGTAATCTAATCTATTTATTAACAATACAAAAAATATCTTTTTACAAGTTAAATACGGTTAAAACCCTAGCTCGTAATTCTAAGTTGAAATTACTCCGTTTTCTTTAAAATATACAAAACCATTACAGTAGTAATCCAAGATAAGCAGTAAACATAGTTCTTTTTATATAAATATTACAAGAACAATTTAAACTCATTTAGACAGAGATAAAATACAAAAACATAATGGAGAACAAATTTAACTTACAGACAGACTGTCTTAAGTTATTTACATTATATCCACGAGCCTGAAGGCCGAATGTAAGTTAAACATTAACAAAGTACAAAAAACTCAGTTAAGAACCAAGTATCCACTTCGTGCTTTGGAGTATGAACAAGCATAAACATCATATTACAAAATTGTAAGTTCAACCTTAATACGAAAGGAAAGCTTCACAAATTGCAGCTTAAAGCCGAAGTCACCTTGTGACAAGCAAGGGTTTTAACCAAAACAAAAATTTATAAAAATGAAGGACAGCAACCCAATACTGGGTGCAACATGGCCGAGCCCTTCTCCAACCGCAAGAGTCTGTACAAGCATGGGAAACCATATTCGAAACCGGAGCTTACCGTGAATGTTTCATGGAGCCTTTTAAACAACACAACGGCCAACCTTGGAGACGAGCCAACCTGCATTATAAAGAACCAAAGTTATTTTAAAAATCAAAAACCCTTATGCGGAATAAAACCATAAACAACAATAGCTCTTAATTTTATTTTACTCACCTTAACTGGAAGTGAAAACGATGGAGCCCCAGATGAACAGTAACACCACGACCAATGCTAAAAGGAGCCAAACCCTCATGCTCACCGAGGATGGAGACGAGGGGACTCTAGTGTTTTTCACAACTATCAGTAGAGATGGGGGTATGCCTGAGGAAAGGCTACGAAGAAGTCAATTAGCGTGGAGTTGGATTGTTACCAGCATACAAGCAGAGAAACTAAAACCCTACGACGAAGGAGCTTTGCAATCACACAATAATATCAAGCTTTCACCAATGACATACCACAATAGAGGAGCAGCAAAAAGGAGTTTCAAGCGGCCGTAAAGCCATATACAAGGAAGACAGTAAACTCTGAGCAAAGTAAAGAAATCATAGAGGAGGCGAGCATTAGAATCTAGCTCAAGGGAGTAAGCCACGATAAAAACCAGCGTTGGAGCCTCTGTAGCTATCTGCAACTCACGACTGCCATGGGAGCTTGCAGAGCAGCCCACAAGGCCAACGCAAATGTCGAAGATCGAATGAGCCAAAGGTTAGGGTTGAAAACTTTATATGCAATCAATGCATGGCCAAGAAATCTCCATGTGGCCGCATCAATAAAATCATGCAGTGGGTCGACTTTCCATAGTCACCTGCGTTTCATAACAATCATTTAATCACCCAATGATTTCATCAAATAACGTATGATCTCTATAGTTTTGCACGGGATTCACATATCATGATAATAGTTTAAACGTTTGGTACATAGCTTGTCATTGGCGTGGGTTTGCAACGTTATCATAACGTTGACTTAATACATAACATAATCCTTAGCCTCATAACCCAAAAGAAATACATTATATAATTTATCAATAACCAATGTTATGAGATATCGCTAGTAAAAGCTAGTGAGGATTATGTTTCCTTTTACATAGTAATGTATACTAATGAGTATCGTGGGGAGACATTACAAACAAAATTATATTAACATTATCGTTAGTTATATGCATAGTGTATATGGGAGTATTAACCCCTTTTGATTTAGTTGCAAACCATCAAAGCTTATAATAATATCATCATTGTGAAATAGGGTGTAATAACTAAGTTGTTACCTATATTAATTTAGGATATTTTATAAAATCATTGACTTATAAACAATCAAGTTAATGGTGTAAGAATAACTATCTTTTAGTTCAAGTTCTTTTCATGGTGATGTAAATAACTACACAGCTTTCAACTTGTGTAATTTGCATAGTGTCGTTTGAGTTAGGATCGTAAGTATTATGCAAATGTAACACTAATAAAATATTTTATGTTGATAAACAAATAGTTTATGCACATTTTAAACCTTAGAAACTAGCAAAGTTTTGATAGCAAACTATGTAATGTCAAAGTGAAATGTAAGAACATTTTTCATATGAACTATTTTATTTAATACGGATCTATGAGATCTTATATTAGAAGTTGTGGCAGTTTCTCATTACTTGGAATATAGTTTTACAATCTTACCAAATTACTAAGGTTAACATAAGATGAAAAGATTGGCTCGATAAGAAAAACACCAACCCTGGAAGTTGTTCTTAGATAGAACCTAAAACAAGAAATATAATAAAGAATTGTTAGGGTATGCATTTTTGAAAATAAAGAATATCAAGCAGATAATTAAACTGTTCAAAACCAAAGGAAGTAGTATTGTCGCTACAAACTCTACAGGAAAAAATACAATCATCTGAACTTCGTTTACAATAGCAAAAAAAGAAAACAAACTATGTTACCTTACGGAAGTAGGTTGGATTACAGCAGCTTATAATCTAAACTTATTAATTGTAAATAGAAATATTGCAGGATGCTTTATGAATTTAAGGATGACACTCGTTCATTTATACCTGTAAACCTATAAGAACAAATAATCCATCTGTGTTAGCATAAATGCTAAGTAAGCCCTGAAATTCAAAGTCAGAATCCACCTACTGTCATAAATAGAACTCATCAGTAAACCAAATATAGAATTAATGCGCAAGATAAATTTAAGATTGTGTTAATAAGAAAACTTCTGAGTTAACATAATTGAGTTTATGCAAATTAATCTATTAACTATTTCTTTTTTTGCTAACCGTTAACTATTAATAAACTGCAGTCTCAGCATTTTATGTTATTTCAAAATTTTAAATTTTTGTGAAAATTTGGGGTTTTGACATGTGGTATCAAAGCACAAGGTTCAAACACTAGGCCTTGATGGATTCCAACTAGCTTTTAGGAAACAGTAACTGAATTATTATGCTGACGTATTTTTCTTCTTTTAAATGTTATTCAACAGAGAATTATTTTCTGAAATTTAACAGGCAGGTATGGAAAGGCTGGAAGAGTATACAGAGGAGGAGTCTCTAGTTACTGAAACAAAAAATATACCAAGAGATCCTATACCAAAGGATTTAACTACCAATTCCTCAGAATTGTTACAAATTGTAAAGGACCTAAAAAATGAAATGGAGTCTGTAAAGCGAGAAAATGAAAGGATTCTGAGAGCTCAAAAAGAGCTTAATCATATCCTAACTGAGAAGTTTCAAACTGAGGGTAGGGGTAGAAGAATCGAATCAGAAGATACCAGTCATCAACGTAAATCTAAAAAGATGAAACATACTAAAACTGAAAGTAGTTTGCCTTCTGAAGTGTTTGGTGAACAACGAAACTATCATACTACCAGTGACAGTAGTGATTATAATCAGTATACTAAAAAGAGGAAATACAAACCTTATGAGGAGATTTCCGGAGAATTCAAAAAGATAAAACCACCAACCTTTAATGGAGAGACTGAGAAGGGGGAGGAAGCTAAATCCTGGTTATCTGGGATGAAGAAGTACGTCCAAATATATAACTATTCTAATCAGTTAAAGGCTAGAATGGCTATATATAACCTCTCAGGAAAGGCTGACATTTGGTGGCAAGACTTGAAAAGAGTTAAGAGAATAAAAGAGAAAAATGTAAACTGGAGTACCTTTAAAAGGTATTTCAAAGGGAAATTCCTGTCTAAACAGTATTATGAGGAGAGAGCCAAAGAGTTTTATGAGCTAAAGTTAGGATCAATGACAATGAAGGATCCAAACAACAAGTTCTTAAGTCTACTTAGGTATGTACCATACCTTGTAGATGAGAAACCAAAGGTACAGTGATTCCTTAGTTGTCTACCTTATCATATTAAATATAGAATTGAATATGATAACCCAAAGACCTTGGAGGAAGCTATGAGAAAATCTAACTTCTGTTTTGAGCAGAATTGGAAAAAAGAAAGCTTGGCCAACTGGAAGGCTAAGAAAAATAATAATCAGTTTGAACAAAAGAAGAAGTATTTTGTGCCTAATAGAAATTCTAAGAATAATAAGGCCAAAAACTATCCTAATAACAAGAACGTCCAAGGAAATAGGAACAATACACCCAACAACCAGAACAATCCTAAAGGTAAGGAATTTGCAAATAATCAGGAAAATTTTACCAAGAATTTTGAGCGCAAAGAGCCTATCAAGTGCTGGGAGTGTAATGGCCCACACTATGCTTCAGTCTGTCCAAACTAGAAGAAGACTATTAGCAATATTCATACCATACATGAGGAGATAACCGTTGGGGAACTAGCAAGGAGCATGCCTAGAATCAACGCAGCCTTGGAGAACCGACCAGCTGAATATCAGACTTCCATGGTGGAAGTAGAAGGTATGATAAATCAGACCCCTGTAACTATTTTGATTGATCTAGGAGCTAGTCTTAGTTATATTGCACCTCAAATAGTAGAAAAATGTAAATTATCTGTTGAAAAATTTGAGAATCCATGGTTAGTTCAGTTAGCCACTAGTGCTAAAAGAAAAGTAACGTGTTTTGTCAAAGAATGTGCAATAGTTATGGATGAATTTGAAACTATTGTTAAACTTAATGTTTTACCTCTTCGTTCTTATGATTTGTTGATTGGTATGGACTGGTTAGAACACATAAAGTAATTCTAAACTATTATGATAAAACTTTCACATGCTTAAACAGTGATGAAAAACCAGTAAGTGTTAAATGAATACCTAGAAAAACCACCATAAGGCATATTTCTTCCCTACAGCATAAGAAAGCTGTTAGAAAGAGATGTAAAGCTTATGCAGTAACAATTACTGATGAGGAAGGTATAATTAAAAAAAATAAATTAAAAGTGGAAGACATACCAATCTTAAAAGAATATATTGATGTATTCCTAGAAGAAATTCCAAGATTACCTCCAAAAAGGGAACTGGATTTCACCATTAAGCTAGTACAGGGTGCAGTACCTAGCTCAAAGGCCCCTTATCGAATGAACATACTCGAACTTAATGAATTAAAATCTCAACTAAAATAATTAATTGATAAAAAGTATATTCGACCAAGTGTGTCTCTCTGGGGGGCACTTGTTATTTTCATCAAGAAGAAGGACGGAACTATGCGACTTTGAATACATTACCGTCAGTTAAACAAGATGACCATCAAAAATCGATATCCGTTACCCCGCATAGATGATCTGTTTGATCAACTACATGGAGCCACAGTGTTTTCAAAAATAGATTTAAGCTCTCGATATCATCAAGTAAGGATTAAAGATGAAGACATCTTTAAGACAGCTTTCAGAACTAGATATGGTCATTACGAATTTGTTGTAATGCCATTCGGGCTTACTAATGCCCCAGCTTTTTTCATGTGTTTAATGAACAACGTGATACATAAGTATTTAGATAAATTTGTGGTCGTGTTTATCGATGACATTCTAATCTATTAAAAAACTGAAGAATAACATAAAGAACATCTAAAAATTGTTTTGCAAGAGTTGCGAGAACATCAACTCTTCGCAAAGTTTAGTAAATGTGATTTCTTCAAGGATAAGATTCAGTATTTAGGTCACATAGTGACCAAGGAAGGAATTTCCGTAGATCCTAAAAAATATAAGGGCAATCGAAGATTGGTCGATTCCTAAAGATGTGACGGATGTTCGATCTTTCATGGGCATTACTGGTTACTACCGGAGGTTCATTAAAGGTTTTTCAAGGATAGCAAATCCAATAACTTCCTTGCAGAAGAAAGAAAAAAAGTTTGACTGAAATAAAAAATGTGAAGAAAGCTTTTAAAAGTTAAAAACTTTATTAACCAGTGCACCTATTTTAAGAATAGTAGATCCTAATAAAGAATTTGTAGTGTGCACTGACGCCTGTAATGATGGATTATGTGGTGTTCTGACTCAAGAAGGGCATGTTATTGCCTATGAGCCTAGAAAGTTAAAAGTTCATGAAAAGAATTATGCAACATATGATCTGGAATTAGCAGCTATAATACACGCCTTAAAGATGTGGCGACATCACCTAATTGGCAAAAAAATTATTTTAATGACTGACAATAAAGGATTGAAGTATCTTTTAGATCAACCAAATTTAAATGCCAAACAAGCTAGGTGGTTAGCTTTCTTAAGCGAGTATGATTTTGAAATTCAGCATATAAAAGGTAAAGAAAATAAAATTGTTAATGCATTAAGTAGGAATGCAAGGCTGAATTTTGCAGCAACTGTCAGCACCTATGTTTCAGACTTGGATGAACAGCTTAAAGAAGGAATAGAACAAGATGAAATTTACCAGAATTTGCAAGCGAAAGCTAAAGAAAATCCAACATAAAACTTAATTAAAGGTTACAGTTTAAATGAAAAAAAAAATTATTGTATAAAGATAGGATGTATGTACCTAACGTACCTAAAGTTAAGCTGTTAATTCTGGTTGAAATTCATAAAACACCATATTCAGGTCATCCAGGTTATCAAAAGACTATAACTATGTTAAGAAAAGAGTATTTCTGGCCAAATATGAAAACTGAAGTAGCTGAATATATTGCTAGGTGTTTTGAATGTCAACAAGTAAAAACTGAGCATTAACACCTAGGTGGTTTGCTTCAGCCATTACCCATTCCTAGCTGGAAATGGGAGATAATTAGTCTAGATTTTATTACTAGACTGCCTAAAAATCAAAATCAGAATGATTCTATCATGGTAGTAGTTGATAAGTTAAGCAAAGCAGCTCACTTTATACATGTTAAACCTATTTATAAAGCTGCAAACATAACTGATATTTTTCTAAAATAGATTTTTCGATTACATGGAGTACCAAAAGTCATAATCTCAGATAGAGATCCTAAGTTTACAGGAAACTTTTGGAAGTCTTTATTTAAAGGGCTAAACACCACATTAAATTTTAGTACTTCTTTCCATCCTCAAACAGATGGACAAACTGAAAGGGTAAACCAAGTATTAGAATATCTATTAAGAATGTATGTGAAAGACCAGCCTGGTAAATGGGAGGACTATTTACATCTGGTAGAATTTGCTTATAATAACAATTTTCAAACATCAGCCAGATTTAGTTCTTTTGAAATTTTATATGGACAGAAATGTAATACTCCTATCTCTTGGAGTAATCCAGTAGATAGATTGGTATTATGTCCAGAACTATTAAAAGAAATGGAAGAAATTGTAAAACAAGTGCAGGAAAATATGACAGTGGCATAGGATCGGAAAAAAAGTCAAGCAGACTTAAAAAGAACTCCAAATAAGTTTCAGATAAGTGAACATGTGTTCATCAAGGTAAGGCCCAAAAAGAGCTCTCTGAGATTGGGGAGTTGTGCAAAATTGGCACCTCGTTACTGTGGCCCATTTGAAATTCTGTCTAGGATTGGACAAGTAATTTATCAATTAGCATTACCACCTAATTTAAGAGTACATAATGTTTTTCACATTTCCGTTTCAAAGAAATATGTTCATGATGCTACTCATGTTGTTAACTGGAATGATGTACAGGTGGAACCAGAAGGAGATTTTATGCTGGAACCGGACTGTATCATCGAGAGGAGGGTGATTACATTTCGGAACCACACCATTGGACAAGTGAAGGTGCAATGGAAGCACCTTAGTCCAGAGGAAGCCACCTAAGAATTGGAAATTAATATGTGGGATGCATATCCAATTCTGTTCCAGGGAATTCTGAGGATGAAGAATAAATAACATCGAAGACGATGTTATGTTCTAAGGGGGTGTGTATGTCACATACCCCAATTTTGCAAAATAATATTATCTTATTTGATTTTATTACAAGACATTATGTTAAATTTTATGCTAAGTTGTAAATGATGACTCAACAGAGTCAAGGATATTGAATGTAATTCTGAATATTTTAATTATAAATAAATAAAAAGTGGAGACAACAGCTTGGGAGAGCTGTTAAAAAGAGTGTTACTGGTCAAGTTGGTGGAGGATACTGGGTGGAGAGCAAATAGACAAGTGGCAGCATCCTAAAACACTTCCAATGTTGCAGGTGGCAACCTCCCTACATTTGGGGTCATGATCCCCCAAGAAAGTGAGATCAGAGCAGGTGGCTCAATTAATGACAACTAACTCAAAAAAGACATAGGAAATCTTAATAAAAA
The DNA here is from genome assembly GCA_001517045.1 of Pseudotsuga menziesii. Classification (NCBI taxonomy): domain Eukaryota; kingdom Viridiplantae; phylum Streptophyta; class Pinopsida; order Pinales; family Pinaceae; genus Pseudotsuga; species Pseudotsuga menziesii. The sequence goes on along the minus strand of LPNX011020963.1, from coordinate 549,029 downwards.
ATCCCATTAAAGAGAGTTGAGGCTGCTCATTCCAGGATGAGAATCATTCAGGTGAATGTACTTCAAAGGATTTCATTGGGAAAGGAATTTGTGGAAGGTGTTTGAGGGGTAAACTGTAGAAAGTGATCTAGTACAGCTATTCAGTTGAAGGATCTTGCTGCTAAGTGCAGATTTAGTACTGAGTCATTGGACTAGTATTTTGTTCCTTGCTCCACCAGTGCTCAGCCAAGGAGACCAAGAACAGGCTCGGGGGTTCTGAGAAGACGTTGTTTGAGCGCTCTCCAAGAGTTGGTAGCGAGGAACGGCCTCCCAACGCTTTGTCATCCAACTTTAAACAGGTTCTACAGTATTTTATTTACTGTGTTAAAAGTTTATATCTGAGAATGAATTATTAATGAATGATTACATGTTTTGTAGTGAACTGATAGAGCTAGTAACCCTTTAGTTATTTGAATATTGAATCTGTAATTGATGAAAATAATCTTGACCTGTATTTTTCCTCATCTGAAATAGACCAGACCGTACTCTAGCACAGGTAGTGTGTTTAAAATAGATGAAGATATGATAGGAATCTGAAATGAGTAAATGTATTATGCATTTCATTATATCAGTGTAACTTATTTATGTATGAAGACTATTATTAGCAAAGAACAGTAACATGTTCTTATATGTTCTTGTTAACCAGATTATGTAGGTAAGTACATTAGAAAAAAAAAGAAATAGAAATAACTCAGCACAGGTAGAAGAATCTTCTTTATAAATACTCTAATAGAAAATAGATTATGCTATACACAGTATCTTATTCTTTTTATCGAATTTAAATTATGCGGGATAGTAATATGTGCCATGTCACATGTTTATTTTTCTTGTATCATACTTATTAACATGTTGTATGAAGTAGAAGAAATAAAGATAAACTACTTATTTACTTTCAGTTCAAACAAAGGGATCAGATACCGTATCTAGTTTACTAGAATTCATAATAGTTTAAAAACTAACAGATACTACTAACTCATGATAGTGATATGAAAAGTAATTATGGTGTTAAGATAGAAAATATAAATACTTAGTTTAATTAATTATATTTTTAACTAAGAGAATTAGTTACTATAAATCGAAAGGGTTTTTGGAAAAGAATTATTCTTTTATTTAAAAAAAATAGACTCATTACTAAATTAATGTTTACGAGTAATCCTACTAAAACCCTAGATAACAATTCAGAAAAACAACAAGAACTTAATAAATTAACATTGCATATCTATGTAAGAACTGTACCGCAAATACTAACAGGTTTATCTTTATGCAAAAGAGAACTATAGGGTCGAACCCTAGTTTAATAATACCCTTGTACTAATAAAAACAACCAAGTCATAATCTAGTGGTTGGACTTTATGTACAAGCATAAGCAAATAAACTGTTACAGATTAGTCACAGTCTTATTTAAATAAGTGTATGCACAAATACAAGCTTAAGTATTTATATTATATACAGATAATAGTATTACATAAATAATATCGTTTATAAATTAACAATTCTTTAAACAAAATGAAGGAATCTTAAAGTAAAAACCAGAGTTTAATTCATTAAACCTTAACCTAAAAATCCTTGAGTACTGAAATGGTTTAAAATTCTATTAACATTAATCTAATCTATTTATTAACAATACAGAAAAATATATTTTTACAAGTTAAATAGGGTTAAAACCCTAGCTCGTAATTCTGAGCTGAAATTACTCAGTTTTCTTTAAAATATACAAAACCATTACAGTAGTAACCCAAGATAAGCAGTAAACATAGTTCTTTTTATATAACCATTACAAGAACAATTTAAATTCATTTACACAGAGATAAAATACAAAAACATAATGGAGAACAAATTTAACTTATAGACAGACTGTCTTAAGTTATTTACATTATATCCACAAGCCCGAAGGCCAACTGTAAGTCAAACATTAACAAAGTACAAAAAACTCAGTTAAGAACCAAGTATCCACATCGTGCTTCAAAGTATGAACAAGCATAAACATCATATTACAAAACTATAAGTTCAACCTTAATACGAGAGGAGAGCTTCACAAATTGTAGCTTAAAGCCGAAGTCACCTTGCGACAAGATAGGGTTTTAACCAAAACAAAAATTTATAAAAACGAAGGACAACAACCCAATATTGGGTGCAACACGGCCGAGACCTTCTCCAACCGCACGAATCTGTACAAGAATGGGAAACCATATTCGAAACTGGAGCTTACCATGAACGTTTCGTGGAGCCTTTTAAATAGCACAATGGCCAACCTTGGAGACGAGCCAACCTGCATTATAAAGAACCAAATTTATTTTAAAAATCAGAAGCCCTTATGCAGAATAAAACCATAAACATCAATAGCTCTTAATTTTATTTTACTCACCTTAACTGGAAGTGAAAATGATGGAGCCCCGGATGAATAGTAACACCACGACCAATGCTAAAAGGATCCAAACCCTCATGCTCGTCGAGGATGGAGACGACAGGACTCTAGTGTTTTTCACAACTATCAACAGAGGTGGGGGTATGCCTGAGCAAAGGCTGCGAAGAAGTCAATTAGCGTGGAGTTGTACTATTACCAACATACAAGTAGAGAAACTAAAACCCTACGACGAAGGAGCTTTGCAATCACACAATAAGCTCAAGCTTTCACCAATGACAGACCACAACAGAAGAGCAGCAAAAAGGAGTTTCAAGCGGCCGTAAAGCCATATACAAGGAAGACAGTAAACTCTGAGCGAAGTAAAGAAATCATAGAGGAGGTGAGCATTAGAATCTAACTCAAGGGAGTAAGCCACGATAAAAGCCAGCGTTGGAGCCTCTATAGCTATCTACAACTCACGGCCACCATGGGAGCTTGCAGAGCAGCCCACAGGGCCAACGCAAATGTCGAAGATCGAATGAGCCAAAGGTTAGGGTTGACAACTTTATATGCAACCAGTTCATGGACAAGAAATCTCCACGTGGCTGCATCAATAAAATCATGCAGTGGGTCAACTTTCCATAGTCACTTACATTTCATAACAATCATTTAATCACCCAATGATTTCATCAAATAACGTATGATCTCTATAGTTTTGCATGGGATTCGCATATCATGATAATAGTTTAAACATTTGGTACATAGCTTGTCATTGGTGTGGGTTTGCAACGTTATCATAACGTTGACTTAATACATAACATAATCCTTAGCCTCGTAACCCAAAAGAAATACATTATATAATTTATCAATAACCAATGTTATGAGATATCGCTAGTAAAAGATAGTGAGGATTATGTTTCCTTTTACATAGTAATGTATACTAATGAGTATCGTGGGGAGACATTACAAAATTATATTAACATTATCGTTAGTTATATGCATAGTGTATATGGGAATATTAACCCCTTTTGATTTAGTTACAAACCATCAAAGCTTATAGTAATATCATCATTGTGAAATAGGGTGTAATAACTAAGTTGTTACCTATAGTTTTTTTTAGGGTGATGTAAATAATTACACAGCTTTCAACTTGTGTAATTTTCATAGTGTCGTTTGGGTTAGGATCGTAAGTATTATGCAAATGTAACACTAATAAAATCTTTTATGTCGATAAACAAATAGTTTATGCACATTTTAAACCTTAGAAACTAGCAAAGTTTTGATAGCAAACTATGTAATGGCAAAGTGAAATGTAAGAACATTTTTCCTATGAACTCTTTTACTTAATACAGATCTATGAGATCTTATCTTAGAAGTTGTGCCAGTTTCTCATTACTTGGAATATAGTTTTACAATCTTACCAAATTACTAAGGTTAACATAAGATGAAAAGACTGGCTCGATTAGAAAAACACCAACCCTAGAAGTTGTTCTTAAATAGAACCTAATACAAGAAATATAATAAAGAATTGCTAGGGTATGCATTTTTTAAAATAAAGAAAATCAAGCAGATAATTAAACTGTTTAGAACCAAAGGAAGTAGTAATGTCGCTACATACTCTACAGGAAAAAATACAATCATCTGAACTTCGTTTACAATAGCAACAGAAGAAAACAAACTGTGTTACCTTACAGAAGTAGGTTGGATTACAACAGCTTATAATCTAAGCTTATTAATTGTAAATAGAAATATTGCAAGATGCTTTATGAATTTAAAGACGATACTCGGTCATTTATACCTGTAAACCTATAAGAACAAATAATCCATCTGCGTTAGCATAAATGATAAGTAAGCCCCGGAATTCAAAGTCAGATTCCACCTACTGTCATAAATAGAACTCATCAGTAAACCAAATATAGAATCTATGTGCAAGATAAATTTAAGATTGTGTTAATAAGAAAACTGTTGAGTTAACATAATTGATTTTATGCAAATTAATCTATTAACTGTTTCTCTTTTTGCTAACCGTTAATTGTTAATAAACTGCAGTCTCAGCATTTTATGTTATTTCAAAATTTTAATTTTTAGTGAAAATTTGGGGTTTTGACAGTAGGAATCCAGTCTCTAGTTCAGGATTTGTACTTCCTGGGAACATCTCAACTCACCATTTCCCATTTTCTTGACAGGTCGTCTACCACATAACCTTCCTCCGTAGTACATGACTCAACTACTCAACTGGAGGATACCCTTCTCATAAATGAGCATATTGATCCATGTACCGATAGATAACAAATATCTTCTTCAGGGTTCTCAAAAAAAATTCTTCCAGCCTCACAATATGAAGTTATAGCCTCTACTGCAAACTCAATAATATATCCTTGTAAAATACTGTCAACCCAAAAATCAACAACTCTAGAGATGGTGTTACTTACACTGGTTATCTCACTCACCAACTGATCATTCCACTCAACTGTTTCTCCTCTCTAGAAATTTGTCTGCTTTCTTTCCAATCTTGTCAACCATTCGAACAGCACAATAGGAAACTCTGCAAAGAGTATCTCGTGGATATCGAAATATATGTACTGGTCTACCCAATTCTCGACGCTCAACTGAGATCCTGCGCTCTCTTCTTGCGCGAATGCCAGTGTCTTGGACTCCATCTAGTCCTCTATCTCATTCTTTGTTGGATGCCACAACATGTCCCCCGACTCAAATGGTTAAGGTCCCAACAACGGAACCATTTGTTGGCCTCTTTTATCTTCTTGTCTAGACCTGCGGTTCATCAACAACATAATACCAACAAGACACTAAAAGACATCAGCCCGACAGAGCAAGCTCTGTTGGCAATGCCTGCAAAGCAGGGGCTCTCTCACCCGAGATATCTTTATGGGTAACTACCAGAACCATGTTTCTGCAGTTGGCGAGGGATTCTAGTCCCTTGGCACACGGCTAAGGCGCTCGACGAACGAGACGGGATGGAGTCTGCTATTACGCGATGACACCACATCGATAAGTCGCAAGTGGCGCACGACATGAATTTACCATTGTGACTCTACAACTAGCGCAATAGCGCGATGCATCTGATTCCTTGCACTCAACAGACATCATGTGACTCATGGATTAACTTAACAACTGAATCATAAATCCATACATAACATTCTAACAGTGCTTTAATCCTTCATGCATCCACTAATTGTTCCTACTGTGACATTCATTCAACAGTAACTGTAATAATGCATAGTAAGCAAACATTCACATCAACATTCATCTTTAAACACATTCATCCACATAATACAGTAAACAACATGGAAACCCATCTGGGAAAAACCACCAAGGTGCTCTTCATCTGGCATGAAAATGGTTTGTAGCACCTTGCAGCCTACAATATGCAGACTATTCTTAGATATGTCTATTTGACTCAATATTTTGCTCTCATGCTCTTTGGTTTATTCTTCTATCTACTCCTACTGATCCACACATAGCCTAGATCGACTCTTCTACTCTACTAGCAATCCACGCACACAACTGCAGGATCTATGGCTCAACAACCTTCTCCTTCTACTAGAATCTCCTCCGAGTCTTCTTCCTCTAACTCTTTCTCTGAATCTAACTAAGAATTGCATAACTCTTGACAACAGACATCTAATGATTGAATGAATTAAGCCAACCCTTATACAAGTCAGGTTCCTCCTATATATAATATTTACAAGACCACACAGGGTCGACTGAGTACATCTTAGTTATTACAGACTCAACAACCCAAAATATCTCTAGTTTACATCAATATCGTCCCATACCTAGCCATAAAAGTCCCGTGAGACATTAACCATGAACTTAACTAGCCACAGAAACATCTTTTAGCTCATCTGTATCAATCATAAGTAGCCACAAAATTGTCCTTCCTCCTCTGTTGGCTCGCCCTTCTACAGTCTTCCTCGACTTCCATCTTCTAGCCTTAACTTCTCTACCTACCTCTTCCACCGACTTGGATTTTTCTTCCTTGTTGCAGCATCCTCATTGTAGCTTTCCTTCCGCCTCTTTCATTTCCGCGCGCATGTTTTTATCTTATCTGCACCGATTCCTTCTTAGCTTGCTTTTCTCCTGTCGCACACACACTTTTCATTCTTTTTCTTGTGCATTCGCTTCTTCCTTGTGTACTTCTTCTAGTCCAACACTTCAAAACATATAGAAGGTTGAGAGAAAGGTTCTCTTGGAAGGGGTTGTTAGCAAAACAAAGTAGAGCAAAATCATCCAGTCGGTCTCTTGCATCCCTTGCCTATACCATAACAAAAATGGGAAAGCATTTCCATGGATTTCATCACTAGTTTACCCAAAGTAATTGGTAAGAATTGCATATTTGTAGTAGTGGAAAGACTCACTAAATTTGTTCATTTCTTTGCTATTACTACATCCTTCACTTCTACACAAGTGGCTGAGCTATTCTTTAAAGAAGTTTTCAGATTGCATGGGCTTCCCAAGAGCATTGTTAGTGATAGAGATAGCAGATTTTTTAGTGCATTTTGGAAAAAACTCTTCAAAATGGTGGAAACAAACTTGACTCCTAGCACAAGATATCATCCACAAACTGGTGTACAAACAGAGAGGGTGAATCAATGGTTGGAAGGTTACTTGAGGAACTATGTTAGTGGGAAACAAAAAACATGGGTCAAATGGTTGCACTTGGGTGAGTTTTGCTATAATACTACTTTTCATATGTCTATTGGCATGTCTCATTCCAAAGCACTTTATAGTTATCATGCATCCACTTTTATTGACCACATCTCTGGTGATAGTAGAGCTCCAAAATCTAAGGATTGGATTGAAGAAAGTCAAGATATTTTGAAGGTTTTTAAAGATAACTTGCAAGTTCCCCAAAACCAACAAAAACAACATTTAGATCAACATAGAGTCGAGAGACATTTACAAGTGAATGATTTGGTTTCTTTGAGGTCGCAGCCCTACAAACGAACCTCCTTAAAAAGAAAAGGTTCAGAAAACCTCAAACCAAGATTTTATGGTCCCTACAAGGTGGTTTGAAAAGTTGGAGAAGTGGCATATGAATTGGAACTTCTAGAAAGAAGTAAAATCCATAATGTATTTCATGTTTCATGGCTTAAAAAGGTGATAGGGAATCATATTTCAGTTTCAGAAACATTGCCTCCCTTTGATGATGAAGGACAACTCATACTCGTTCTAGAAAGAATAGTGAAGACAAGGGGAAAAAACTAAGGAGAAGAACTATAAAGGAATACTTGGTACAATGGAAGGATTTCCTTGTGAGGAAGCCACTTGGGAAGATGAAATTTTTTTGTAGCATCCAAACTTGGCATTGCTCGAGGACAAACAATATTGGGTGGGGAGTATTGTCATGTCCCCATCCAAATAGGACTACTTGCAAACCATGTTTCATCAACCTACTAGTTCCCTAGGTTGAGGTGGAGGCATACAATTTTGTCATAAGGGAGCTATGAGACCCAAAATGACCTTAGTTTACCATATTCACATTAAATTGGGTCATATAAATAATAAATGTTAAGAAAATAAGGTGGCATTAGTTCATGGAGACACTTGGAGGCTTATGGAGTCCTTGAGTGGCTAGATTTCCGCACACACTTGGCATAACCTTCATCCAAATTCGAATCCCTAGGGAATGTAACGTTCTAGGAGGGTGATGTAGTGCCAAATAGCATATCATGAGCCAAGGAATTCAAATTAGTAAAGGAGAGTAACTCCAATGGAAGAGGAAGAGACTAAAAAGACAATGTGTGCCACTTGGAAGGAGATTCAATGCACTGTATGACAAGAAATGATGGAAGACTTTATAATAAATATGACAAATTCATACATGATTTCAGACCTATGACAAATCCGACATGACAGGGCTAAAAATAGACATAAAGAGGGCGCATTTGGGAGTTAGAGGTAGCCATTAGAATTGGGGAAAGAATTAGAGCATGGAGGGGAAGACAAGTGTCATAAAAGTTGTTAAACCACGAAGATGAGTTGGAGGAAGCCTATGGAGGGAAATTTGACCTTAGGAGGCCTCCTGAAAGTAATAAAAGGATGTCTTGAGGAAGGAGAAGGGATTTTGATCATTTGTTAATTGGCCTTTGGCATTTTGGAGAGCTTTTGCTTGTCCATTGCACGGTGAGTGTTCACTCTCCTTGCTTGTGAACCAATTTCGAGGGAGTTGGATTCCTTTCCAAGTTGGTTGATGGAAAGGCCATTGAGACCTCTCATTGGAGCTTAATGAAGGTGTTTTAGTTGCAGGTTGAAGGTTCATACAGTTCGAGTTCTCACCTATCTCCATATTCTCTCATTCCTTCTTCTCCATTCTCCACACTCTCATTGATGGTGCACTTGTTGGAGTGGTGCTTGCACTTGGCTGAGTCTATTTGATTCCCAAGCTTGGGTATATAATGTATGGCTCTATACTCTTCTTTCCATGTACTCTGGAACTCGAAATCTAAGTAATCCATATGTGAAAAGCTTGCAATTCCATGCTATCAAACCACTAGTTTTCATGTATTGGACCTCTATATTGAATGAGTTGTATACCAGATTTGTATGAAGGAATTTCTCTGGTATTTGATGTTGTTGGGGCAACAATTTTTATGCTATAGATGGTATCTATATGTCATGTCTTGATCTGAACCATTAACTCTACTTTCTTATGTCAAAATCGAGCTAGTTATGCAATTTTCCTTTAAGCAATTTCCCTGAAAATGGTCATATGAATGTTGCACATTATAATCTGTTTACATAGCTAATAACCATGTGTAATGACAGCCCTTGATGCACAGGGGATTCATTTGTTGACCAATATGCNGTTTTAAGTATTGGGAGGGGGTTTCAAAAAAAAGAGTTTGGGTCAATATCTCTCGAAATTAAGGGTATTCTTTAATATTCCACGATCGCACGTGCTATGTGAGAGGTTCACTAAGTGAAGTCCCCGTGCCTTGATGATATTAATCCTCATACTCTGTTCACAAAGTTGGGAGGGTCGTACTTGAGTTGGGAAACCAATTTGGCCCACACCCAAGGGGGGAATTTGACCACAATTTCTGAGGAAATTTACACTTTCTGTCATTAGCCCCAAACCAAGTTGCAGAAGCCTAAAGTCTTATCGAAAGTGTTTAGAGGTCGCTTGGGATGTAATAAGACTCACCAAACCATTGCATTTCATATTTGGGACCATTTGGAGTCGCTTGGAACGCTGCATAGTCATGACTATTTAAGCTCGAATTTTCCCAAACTGTGCTTTTCTCCAAAAAAAAAAATCAAGTAGGGTTCTTACAATACGAGCAAGTTTTGAGTGTGCCCGTCAATTTGATGACTATTAAAATTAAACAAACTTCGCCTTTGATGTGATTATTTCATGTCCACGTGTATTTGGCGGTAAAAAATATGCAAAAACAAACATACAAGCATCAATTTTAACCCCTAATTCCCACCAATTGCATATAATGCTTTCCAACTAGATAAACTCATCATGAATCACTAAATTATAACTTAAATTATCACTCTACTCATCATAATTTTACAATCATGGCCAATGATGTCAACAACTTGGAGATATGGGCATCTACTAAACTTCAAATAATATTTAGCTAAACACGTGTGAAAAATATTAATACTATGATACATGAATACCTTACCTTAAAAGGTGTAAAGGTTTTGCCTAAGATACAAAATTTAAGAGAATTATGTTTATCACAATATGAATTTCTCAAACATATATATCTAAAAGGTTTCACATAACTTATTTAATACATTCCGTCCTTTTTTTCCTCGGTAAATTATCATAATTTTATTTAATAAACCCATATTGTTTATTAGATCATGTACATAAAAAAAAATTGTGTATACAACAGTCTGAGCTCATCAGCTTCCCAAAAAACCAAGATAACCAGGATATAATATCACTATACTTGACCAAAAAAACAGACTTATACATAAGTTGGATCTTATCAGCAGCAAAAGACCAATATATCCAGCTAATAGAATCACTAAAAAATACACCTATAAGACTATACAATAATCAGCCGAAATATCCAACACTAGTCAAATGACTATTTTTCATCTCCCATTCCATCTTTAAATTCTAATCAAAGCTTTAAACTTCTTGAACAAATATATTTTACTATAAAATTATCACTTTAATAAGTACTTAATCATGATAAATGACCCATATAGGGGGTTTGTGAGCTCCCTACTAGGCTCATACCAAAACGAATCAATTAAATGAGAAACAACTCCATGCTCTTTATAGTTTTAAAAGGATAAGATGTGCAAAGTGTTAAATAAAGATAATTTATTAATATGAAAATAATAATAATAATTTATTTTTATAAAAAATAATAAATTATTTTCTATAAAAATTATTTTGATTTTAAAACTTATAAAATGAAAAGATGTTTAATTGAATTAATTTTTTTAATTTATAATTAAAATAAAATTATATTATTTATAAATAAAACTTAGATAATAATAACATTTTAAAAAATTAATAATTACTTAAAAATTTATTTTATTTTTAATAAATATATTCTTAAAATAAAATTTTAAGAATTGCATTTTATTTATATTTCATTTTTCTAGTATTTTTATGTAAATTGAGATATTTTTAGTATATATATTTTTAATTGTTTATTTCAAATTTGAAAAATACCCACCAAATAAATCTTAAAGCTATATCATTTAAAAAAAAATAAAACTTACATAATAATAACATCACAAAAATATGTGAGAATAATGTCTTCAAATCAAACCCTACTGTGGTAGGGCAATTACCATTTGCGGAGGTTAAGTCTCCACATGACACTTGTTCAACCAATGCAGGTCAGTAAAAGACTCCTCACCTGAATTCGGATTCCTCCCAACAATAATAGCAAATATTGGCATTCTCCGATCAAAAAAATCTGTGAAAGAAACCAGACGCAGATACTGATAAACCCTACCCCTTGAAGTATCGTGATTATCTCATCAGGCTAAAGCCCGTTCCTTGTGGTGCAGGGATCGTCAGCTCATGTAAGTGTATTTAGGGTGAACACGTACTATTTAGGGGAAACGTAGTATTTCACAATATTATGTGATTCAATGTAGAAACACAGGAATATTTATGAAATATTAAGTGATTCAATGTAGAAACACAGGAATATTTATGAAATATGATGTGTTTCAATGTAGAAACACAGGAGGATTTATGGCCAAAATGTTTATACCATTTCTTATGGTTATCCCTGTGTGCTAACTAGGAAAGATGAATTTAACAAAATATAATGGCGGTTAAAGCTCATCTACAGGAGAAAGACCAATTTATATACCAGTAAATATAATGGCACTTAGAGCCCATGTTCAGGGATTGTCTCCTCGTGTAAGTGTACTTTGGGTAACCATATATATGATTTAATGTAGAAACTTAGCAAATTAAAAGTTTGGCGTGATTTTCCTTCAAACCTGTCAAAGACATCCCAACTGTCAGAATTGGTGGCTTTTTAATTAAAATGAGAACATCATCTCCAGAGCGTTGACAGGGTTAGTTGGCAGAAAATTTCAGGCCTGAGGACATATACTTAAGTTAGATATGTGGTCAGAATTCACATGTCAAGAATAATTGAATTTAGTTAAGCAAACAAAGAAGCAATAAACCATAGAATGGAATGCAGGGAAATTATTGTAATTACAACATACCAAAATTAGTTATCAAATATAAGGTTCGAGTAATGTGATCCAGTTGTGTGAACCAATATTGATTGATTGAGCTGTAAGGATCAGTACAAAACACCCATCAAAACTTACAAAACAGAAATCCATATTGATATAGAAGTTTCTGCCGCAGCTGTACAGTTTATGATACAAAACCAAGGAATGATAATCAGTAGCAAATGAGTTAATTACATTGTAATGTGTTATACAGTTAATCTCAAACCTGACTTCTTCTTCGCGAGCCGCAAGCTGCCAGTACTTGTTTGATTGAACTTTGGTCATTTATAGAATCCCACACACAAAATTTCACTTGAAACAGCATGCATGAAGGTTGATTAGCCATTATTTTTGCAGTCAATCCGCAAGTTTTCTTCCTCCTCTTCTTCTTTTTTAAGGTTCAGATAGGTTGCCTTTCACCCACATCTGAGGTAAATAGATATGGGTTTTGATAGCCTGTACTAACACCAATATCATAATACTCACAAGATCATTAGCATCTCCTATTAATAATCTTCTAGCAGAACCATAGATATATCTATGAAAGGCAGACAATCTCCAGTCTTCATCACTCTCCAACAAAATATGACATAAGCTTTCACAGACCAAGCCTCAGATAGAGTTTTTGCTTTTGTCTTTGGGTATCAGTTGCAGAGACGAACTGTACAGGCCACAGCTTGGGCCCAAACTTTCAATCGTTCCTTCACTTGTTGGGGATGGTCTCCTGAAACACATAAATATACAGAGAGCTTGTTTAGAAATATGTCTTATGCCATTTATATAACCTCTTGGTTAGACCCAGAGATTTAGATAGGTAAAGCAAAGAATATACAAACTTTGCAATAAAGATAGAAGAAAGTCTTTTGTTGATAATCTTCAGAGTCCCGTAGACCCATGTGGTCTAGAAACATTGTTAGTCAACACAGATCCTAACTTTACATGGTTATTTCAAGTACCCACTTGAAGAAAAGATCTATTTACTAACCTGGACTGGAGATTTTCCAGTTGGCAATAGGAGATTGCGCATAACCCTCACTGTTTGGGGAATCCATGCTATCAAGAGTAGACACAGGAGAGGATTTCTGATGGTGGTCATCTTGAAACTTCTGGCCGATTGCATAACATAACTCCAAAGCTGGCAAGGTATTTGAGAGCTCAGGCATTTCTTCATAGTTGAAACCAAATCCCAGATCCAAACACCCTTTCAACTCATCTAAGTCCACGTGTGTAAGTTTTCTAACTCTTGGCGTACTGATAGTACGTCTCAAGGTTGAATAAGGAGAATCAGCTCTGGCCTCTTCGCTGGCTGAATCAGAAGTTGTCTTAGAAGACTGAAAATCACTGAAATAATTGTAATCACAAGAGAATTCCTCTGATAGAGCTTGATCTCTTTTCCTTTCCCAAGCCTTTTCACGCCAGTCTTCTTTACTAGCCCTATATAGGCTTCTTCTGCTTCTAGTTTTCTTATATTGACTGAAATCTCTGCATTGATCTGCATCTCCATAGATTATATCGATTGGCTTGCTGGCAAGTTTGTTTTGATCAGAGAGTGGGGATTTGTAGTTGTAGCCTGAGATAACAGAAGCTCCAATGGCGTTACAGGCATTGGAGGATTTCTTACGTGATCCATTCAGGTTCCTCCTCCTCAAAAGCCTGCCTGCATTACTCACAACTTCATTACAATCAGACCCACTTTTGAAATAATTCAATTTACAACCCACAGCCACACCCTCTTCTGCATCATCTGTTATATTTCCATAGCTAATTTCTTCAGGACCATCATCATCATCATCAGAGAAGAAACCAGTCAAGTCCACAGAAATATCATCAATACTACTGGTAATTTCTTTGTTGCCTCCATGGGACAGAGAGAGCAAGGACATGTTTTCCTCCACCCCATTCAGTTCCAGATCTTCCTCAACATCAAATGAATCCATCTCTTCCTGTGTGTTTCTCATTGAAGCATAATCCATCATAAGATAATGAATCTTTCCTTCACCTTATGCTTCCTACACAATCTTGCAGTCTCCTCAGCTCAAACCCTACTACAGAATCTTGCAGTCCTCTCAGCTCAAACCCTGAATTCCAGATGCAAAATCAATCATTTACCCCTAAAACTTCAGTTTTGTAGTAATCTAACTTATCTCCAACACTTATATAGTACCTAATCTTCTTGAACGAGCAGTACAAGGTCTCAAAGACCTCAAACCCCAAGCTCATACCCTTTTCACATACACCAGAAAAATATCACTCTGATCTGCCAGCGCGAGTTCCAGAGAGAACCAGAATAATTCAGTGCAATTGCAATGACCACCAGAAAGGCATATAAAAGCATTTAAAAGCGCGTGAAGCAGAGTCCTAGACCCCACTCAGTCCATTCATCCATCAATAATCTACTTTTCGTACAAACACTGATAGACACAGAGCAATCAACAGTAAAAATACAAAATTCCCAGTTGCAATTTCTACTCCACACAGTAAAGACGCCTAAATACAACCAATGACTCCAAATTTATTCACAACTCCAAATACAGCAAGTCACTCCTCTTACGTATCCTACTTTTCCTCTTCCTCCTGTCACAAACAGACAACAGAAAAAACCAAAAAAAAGAAAAACCATTGCCCGCCAGCCACGACTGCTCAGATATATAACCTCTATCCACCTATTTCACATATAATATATATAAAACTCCTAATCTGATATATAAATCTGTGAACCCTATTTCATGATTGTAACATTTCACATATCCAAGTTTGTTTTTTAACACAAACCACCAAATTTTGGCTGGATGTGATCTGATACAAATCTCTTCATGTGATTAGACTATTTCCAGTACAACAAATGTATTTGAGAGAAAATTCACTGGAATACTGTTTTTTGGGAACCGAAAATCAGCTTTGGTTTAGGAGTTTTGGATTCCCATTTCATAAGAGAGAACATTAGTTTAGGGTTAAATTCAACTTTTCATGACAGTTTTTTTCAAATATTTTATTATTTTGCTTCCATCTATTTATTTTTAAGTTTGTTATTTTAAAAATAATGTTATTTTAAGTTTGTTATTTTAAAAATAATGTTATTTTAGAATAATGGAAGTTTGTAAAGTTTAATAATCAAAGTTTTACTTAATATAAATTAACATGGTCACTTAATTGTAATTAGTGAATATTTAGGTTACAAATTAAGTGTTACCAATAAATTAAATATATTACATGTTAAGCGGTTGTCTACCACGAATTGTTCTTATCTATTTAGTGACACTGACTTAGAAAGACAACCATAAAATCAATCTTGACCGGAATACACTTGTCTCATTCTTATACAATCTTAAATAACGACCATATATACTTGTCTCATCCTCATGTGATCCATAGAAATCTATCTTCATTGTAGATAAAAATAAAAATAAAAAAATATTTCATTATAAACTATACATTTTTTTAAATTTAAAAAATGTTTATTTATTAAATATTTTTTCATAAAAATATAAATTATTTTTTATAATTATAAACTTTATTTTATACGAGATAGGAAGCCCCAGACTCTCTGCAATAAATCACCTTAATGGACCATGTCAATTGGTTGTTCTTAGTGTCACTTGTTTCGTGGAGAGAAACCGGACAATTTAAAAAATAATAATTATGGACAATTTAAAAAATAATAATTATGGTGATGTTGTTTATTATTTTTTAATAAGATGAATTATAAAACAAGTAAATATTTAAAATATTTTTTTATATTTAATTATAAAAAATATGTTTTTTAGTTTATTTTTGTAAGGTATGGATTAAGGATGAGCTGGTTAAGAAGAGATATCCAAAACCCAATTGGTTTAAAGTTAATCGTAGCCTAAACAAGAAGTAATCCTCTAATAATTTTGACAACAAAACAATATAAAATAAAATAAAATATTAAATAACATATTATAAAAATATATAAATTAAAATTTAGTATAATAATTATGAATAGTTAATTTAAATTAAAAAAAAATTAAACCTATAAATATTTTTGTTTTTTAATTATAATTTATAAATTTTTTCATTAATTATCTTTGAGTTACATTGAATAAATATTAGAGCATGTGTTTCATTTTAGGAGGTCACATGTTCAAATCCATAGGGGTTAGTGTATGTACACCTCTGTAAACTTTAATAGTTAAATTGCTAGACAGAGGTCCCACGAACAAGGGGGTCTCATACACCAAATTGGTGTCTCGATTGGCGGTGACCTTAAAAATAGATTATAATTATTATTATAACATTATTAATAAATTAGTATGGATTTATATGGATTTTTAAATGTTTAATATTTGATATTTTCCAGTAAGTAAGGAAAGAGACGTATATATATAGAAGAAGTGAAAGTTTGTCTTTCTTATGAACCCATTTATTTAGGTGATATGGTTTTTTTTGAATAATGGTGATGAATCAAGTGGCATTTAGTAATAACAACTAACAACTAGTAATAGTTGTTTTTATTATCAATTTGACAACTACAATACGATTAAGTTTTGCTATCTTATCTTAAAAAATTTTATATTACTTTTTAAATATTAAAAATTAAGATAATTACTGAAATTGCAAAATTCAATTTCAATTGACGTATCGAGAAATTCAATTCGGTGTAATGTAAATTGACGTATCGAAAAATTCAATTCGGTGTAATCGATAATTAACGATAAACCCTGTTATATGATTTAAATAATAATAATAAAAAACAACTCTAATCCATTCTAAAACACAAATTATTTTTAACATGATTAAATAAAATAAAATAAATAGGGTATCAAACCACGTTCAAGCTCTGCACCACTCGTGCAAATGGGCCCCGCGTCTAGCCCACCTGACACCTCATGTATGCATGTCCATGTCTTGGAGAAGACTATGGCCATCATGGCCATGACATGTCATGCCTGCATACCTATGTGATAAAGCTAATTTATACGATTGAGTGTTTGAGGAATAAAATGACACGTGGCGAATTGATTTTGGAATGTTTGTTAGAATCGCTATGAGAGGTATTATTCTATTAGTTACATTAACATTACATTTTTTATTTTTATTTTAAAAGAAAGAGCTGACAACGACCTTCACGTGATCATGGGAAACATGTGAACCCCACAATATAATTGGTGCCTTCTCTTTTTTAATGAAAAGTCATAGATCCCATTAGATTTCTACTTTCTTGGTCTTGAAGCAAGAGAATTAAGCTTAGCAATCAATTTTTTTAGGTATCCCCTGTGGCCTCATAGGGCAAGCCTGTGGACAGATGTGATGGGTGTATTTCTACATTCAGAGGGAATTATTGGGGTCATAGTAGATAAAAAGGAATCCTATAGTGTCTTAGTAGGATAAAGAATCTCAATGAGTGGGAAAATTTGTGGGAGAAGTATAGGGTTGTTGGATTTTAAAGGAAGGTAAAAGAAAGTTAGTTAGAGACTGTGTGGATCAACCATGTGAGAAACTTTGTCTTCACTGAATCCAAGAATAATTTTTAGTACAAGGATGAATTGCATTTTTTCAATACAATGTTTTTTAGTACAAGGATGAATTGCATTTTTTCAATACATGTAACTGGATTTTAAGTGGGTTTTATTATTATTGTTAGGACTTTTGTATGGGTTGAAAAAACATCTTTATTATTTTAAAAAATTACTAGTTTTAATTTTAAATAATTATTTATAAAATAAAATATAAACATGAGATTGAATTAATTGTCGAACAAAATAGAAACACCTAATCATAGATATATCAAATTATGACACATAAATATAAATATGAGATTGAATATGTCGAACAAGACAGGAACACCTAATCATAGATATATCAAATTATGATACTTAATTATATGCACATGCTAAATTATAATGTTTTTTATCTGATGGTCAATATGTTACATAATCATGTTTATATGTTAAATTATAATTAACCACATTTTTAATTTTTACTTAGTAGTATATGTAAATTGTCTATAACATATCATGCTAAAATGAATTAAAATCGCTTGTTTTAGATTTTGTAGGTTTTCCTTTCTTCAAACTCATTTATACAATTTGAAAATATAAGATGTTAACCATTAAGATGTGCATAACTTTGATTTCCAATTTGTATTTAGGTGTTTTTAATTTCATATTATATCAAATATTTGTCTTATTTTTCTAATTCATTTATACAATTTGAAAATATAAGATGTTAACCATTAAGATGTGCATAACTTTGATTTCCAATTTGTATTTAGGTGTTTTTAATTTCATATTATATCAAATTTGTGTCTTATTTTTCTAATTCATTAATAACATCTTTATTTTAAATTTTTGTAAATCCATTGTTTCGTTAAATAACTTTTTATTATTAATGAAAATGTTTTTCTTATATTATTTTAATGTTTCTTACTTCATCTAATTATCATTTTTATCAAAATATTTTTGCAAAAATAAATATTATTAATATGAAATGAAATACATAGTATTAATATATGAATTTTCTATATGAAGACTTTCTTAGGCTTTAGCTATGGAGTTTTTTCCACAATTTTGTGTGCTACCATATTTGAGAATTAAGGAGCTTTTTAGGCCCAACATATGAGATATCATTTTTGGGGTTATCTACGCAAAGTAAGTCATTAGTCTATCACCCATATCCCATTAGTATAGTTGTAACTAATCAAATTCTCATGGTTTTTAATAGTCCACTTAGCATTCATTGCCTTCGGTGATACTCATAAGGGTGAAGAAATGGGCTTGAGAAGTTAGTGAAATGAATCACATATCATAAACCATCACCTTAGGGGCTTGCACTAGATAACCATGAATTCATGGGAGGTCCCCCATCCCAAGACTCCTCTAGTTCAAATGCACTTAATTATGGAGTTTTCCCCTCAATTAAGCCACTTAACTTGCCACCCCATTTGCAAAACCATAGCAAGTATTGTGCCTTATGAACTACTTAGTTAGATCTCCCCTAACTATTTTATTTAACTACTAAGGGATTTTATAGCTCAACATATGAGATATCATTTTGGGGATTATCTTTGTATAGTAGGTCATTAATATATGGCCCTTATTCCATGAATATAGTTGCAACTGGCCAATTTCTCATGGTTTTGAATAATCCACTTAGCACTCATTGCATCAAGTGATGTTCATAGGGGTGAAGAAATAAGATTGAGACTAGTGAAATGAATCACATAGATTCAACCATCTCCTCCACGGCTTGCAACCAATAGGCAAGACTTTCTATGAGGAAATCCATCTGAAGACTCATCTTCCTCAAGCACACTTAACTATGGAGATTTCCCCACAATTAAGCCCACTTAGCTTGTCACCCCGTTTGCAAAACCTTACCAAGTATTATGCATTATGAACTACACAGTTAGAGCAACGGGAAATTTTAGGGGCCAATCTTAGCCCATGGGCTAAATTTAGGGATTTTAAATTTTTGATGGGATAATTTTTTACTAAACACATGTTAGGTATGATTAGACCACATTTTATTTATTTATTTTTAATGAATAGGAGGTTAGCCCCATTGAATATAAAAAGGGATCCAAGATAAAAACAATTTCACCCCTCTAAAAATTGATTTAAACTTCTGTTCACCCACAAAAATCACTAGGCATCTCCCATTTTCCCCCAATTTCAAGAAATGGTAGTTTATAGGGTCTCTTTCGCATTTTATCAATCATTGAAATCAAAGTCAGAGTTACATTCGTCCATATTTTATGGGTTGAATCTAGTTTCGCAAGTTGCTTAATGTCCACACGAGAAGGGTAGTTGATATTTACTATCAGGTCTTATAGTGACCCATTTGCATCTAATAGTGTTCTAAATCCCATCGCCTTAGATCCAAAGTTTCCCCAAAAAACATGGGCATTGTGAAGCTCATGATCGACGGTGTAGAAATAATGTTTATGTGTGTGTTTGGGGCATCATGCATGGGCGTGACTTTATTCGTAGTTGTGTATTTGGTCATGCAAGGGGTGATGACTTTGCTTATAATCATTGCCATTTTGTTTCTACTTACATTTGTGTTCTCCTTTCTAGAAAAGGCCATGGATGGAGGAACCTAAAACCCCATTATATTTACTGCTTCTTTTACTTTGGGCATTGTAAGGTATTTTAACATGTTTCTTATTTTGTTTATTTAATTTTGTGGTTCTCAAAGGAGGGCTTGTTATGTGATGGTTTATTAAGAATTGTCTCCTAATTAGCATTTTTTCTATATATTTTTCTATTACTATATATGGTTTTATGCTTTATCAAAATTCACCAACACTTCACAAGATTTTATAAGTTAGTAAAAGATTCACCAAGACTTTACAAGGTTTTATAATTTAGTGAAAGATCACTCAATGTTTTTTAAGGTTTAATAATTTAGTGAAATATTTTCCAAGATTTTACAAGATTATATAATCCAATGAGAGATTCACCAAAAAATTGTATATACATAATATAACATTTATAAAATAGCCTTCATATTTTCCTATATGTGATGGGGATTTGCTCATTTTTTATACATAGAAATTTAGGGGGGGTTCTTGAAATTTGACCTGGTTAGAGCCACTTAGAGCTCCCCTGACTCTTTTATTTAAGTGTGAAGGAGATTTTGCAATCCAACATATGAAATATCATTTTTGGAATTATTTGTGTAGAGTAATTCATTTACCTACACGGGGGCTTCACTTGTTGGCCAATATCCTATCACGTTAGTTCATATTGTGGGTTTTCAAATTATCAAAAATCGAACCAATATATTGCAGGTATTGGGGGGATGAGGGGTTTAAGGTGGGGGTGGGTAGGGTGGTTTATAAGGATTGAGGTATAAAAAGGGGTGGGGAGGAGGTTTTATGTATTGGGAGGGGGTTTCATGAAAAAGAGTTTGGGTCAATATCTCTTGAAATTAAGGGTATTCTTTAATATCCCACGATCTCATGTGCTATGTGAGAGGTTCACTAAGTGAAGTCCCCATGTTGACCTATGACGCATATCACGTGAGTATAGTCGTAACTAACCAATTTTGCATGGTTTGAATAGTCCACTTAACAGTCATTGCATCGGGTGATGCTCATAGGGGTGAAAGAATGGGATTAATACTAATGAAATGAATATATAACATCAACTATCATGTTAACACTCAAACATCGCACACATGTGACATTTTTGTGATTCTTACAATAAGGCGTCATCAACATGTAGCATGCAACTCACCAAATACATCCTCATTAGATACAGGAAGCAGTATGAATCCAGAAACGCTAAAGAACAATCAAAATACAAGATCACACAATCAAAACTTTGTTTACTTGCGCTACTACGTGTATTACTAGTTATGTGCTTGCACAATACTAGTGTGAATTTCCCTTCGATATCCACATGAGTGTCAAAACAAGGGGATATCAACCACCATCTATGCATTAAAGTCTCATCAATGGCCCATCACCTCCAAGAATTTGAGATTGGATCCCACCATACTTGGTGGCATTAAATATCCCCCTTTGTGTACCTTGGAGCTAGTTCATAGAGTCAATGGGTTCACATTTGGATTTAGTTGCTTCTTGGCCACCTCTTAGACTATAAAAAGAAGCCATGGGCATGCATATTAGAAGAGAAATATAGAGCAAGGTTAAGTTGCTGGAATTGTGTTGGAAATTCCTCATAGTCCACCTCTTCCTATATTTGTTAGCATTTTCCATGCTCCCATGCATACTTCCTCCAAGGGGCAAGTGTTTCTCCCATTTTTTCTTCAAGATTTCTAACATTTAGTGTGGACAAAATAGACCTCCCTAAGGGAGAGTGTTAGCTTCCCTTTAAACCCCACTCCTCCCAAGTTACACTACATGTATTTTTCTAACCATTGGGCAATCTAAAGTGGTTCTTGCATTGGTTTCTTGTTTTGGTTTGCATCTCTCTTTTCCTTTGTTTATTTCAAGTTATTTTAGTTTTTATTTTGTTTTATTGTAGTAACAAGAGGTTGCAAGATCTACTTAGGGTTATCACATTTTCTTTCTATTACACAATACTAGACCTTTTCAACAACCTCAAAGGGTTTCACCCAATGTGGGAGAGGTTGCACATTGTTGGAGGAGCTAGTCAGTGAGCCGACTAGTTGAGTTAACCGACTAATCGGATATTAGGTCAGCCTCCAAAGGTCATGTTGGTTGACCGAACTGACAAGTAGTTACTCATAATTGTTTTGTAAATCAGATATAATAGGTTGTTGATCTAGTGAAGAACTCAGTTCAGTTTTGTACATGTATGGACCCTCATGTGATTCTAAAATATAATCTGTTATTCCAACTAAAGACCAAGAGTTACTGGAGAAACTGATTCGAGGCGGACGAACAAACTTGTTAAAGTGGTTTGAAAAGATCACAGATGAATTTTGCAAAGAAAAAGCCATGGAGGAAAGAGTCTCAGTTGAAAGCATTGAGAAAAGGTTTTACACAGACCTCACTGAACAGTTCCTTTGCTCCTTACCGACCCTTTTGTTCAAATTCCTAATCGAGAAGGGAGTGGGAAATATTGTAGATCCTCGTCCATCACTCACGAACCACTACAAAATTCTAACTGGGTAGAGAAACAGAAGAAGTGGGAAAAATTCATTGCCGAAAGGGAGTGGGAGTACTTCCTAAGCAAATAAACAGAACTATCTAAAATTTCTAAAGCATTGGGTAGGCTATGGGGGGGTAGCTGGCCATGTGTCGGGGTAGAGTAAAAACGATTCTAGTCAACTGAAGAAAATACCATCACCAGCAATGAAAAGTTGACCCAGGAAGGAAATCGAACGAACATTGACACATAAAGGTACGTCGGACTTGCAGAAGTTAGAAAGAGAGAAGAGGAAGAAAATAAGGGAAGAGAGAAGAGAGCAATATAGAGTGTTGGAAAGAGGAATCACCACCAGGGTGACAGAATAAGGAAGAAATCCGCCAGAGTCAGGTCATGACTGACAGGAAGAAGGCGTGGATGAAGAAGCATCACCCATGGAAGAAGACTTGTGGATAGAGCAAAGAGAAGCTCTCCAACTAGAAATTCCCTAGGAGGTAAGACCTCTGTCTCCAACAAATTCGAGTACCCGAATTCAGGCCATTGTCGAAGAGGACCTGCGACTAAGCGCTAGTGAGTTCGGTATATGGAGTTGACTAGACGATGAAGTAAATGATGATAATCATTTAGTAATCCATCGACCAAAGGAAGGAAATTGGGTAACACTTCAGGAATACCCTTCCAACCAAAGTATCCACTTTCTCTACCCGACACATGAAGGAGCACCCTCCCTGCCAAAAATAGCTTTACAAGAAACATAACAGTCGGACTTGCAAGCAGACCAGTGTAGCTAGACATCGATAGAAGAAGTCGACCCAAACCGACTACTGGTAGGAGAAGAAACAACAAATAAAACGACCGATGGGAATGAAAGTTCCATCGATAACAACTGTGAACAATGAGATACGCCGAATATCCCACTACCCCCACCACCACCCCTGCCACTGCCACCTCTCGAAGGAGACAACGACACCGACATGGGTCACGGATCAGCACATATCCCCCTCTATGAGGGTGACGAAGACCCTAGATGACACTAGTTCATCTGTGAGTCAATATGGGAGGCAAATCAAGTTACGATCGAAGAGCGACAAATGGCACAGTTCGCCGGAGCTTTACAAAAAAGAGCACTAACCTGGCATATGAATTATATCGAGAGAACTCCCCAAGAATCCAAAGAAGACATTAAGGCACAATTCTTATCTTTCTTTAAAACACAAGATGCAAAACATATGGCAGCCAAAAAACTGAAAACAACATCTCAGAAACCAGCAGAGTCCGTCCAGGAATATGATAAGCGATGGAAAGACCTCCTCAGCTAACTAGACTATATAATTGACAAATAATTATTAATTCAATTGTTTCTTGCAAGTCTATCATAGAAAATCCGGTGGCACATAAGCTTGGAGACATTTAAAACATATGAAGACACACTTACCAAATCTCTGCATGTAGAGATGGATGAATATTTCCCAACATATCCCGTTGATACCAAGCTGGAAGAACAACTGGAAATCATGCAGAAATATTTGAAAGAACCGAACCTCAAGAATCAGGATGTCTAGTGCACAAAATGCTCCACGGTCGGACACACTAAAGATAATTGTCGACAAGACACAAGTCGACAAGATGTTTGTTTTGTCCAAACAAAATGCTTCTATGACATTTTCCAAGAACATGGAGACCATACAACGAAAGATTGCCCATATAACATGAAAAATGGCAAAGCATCATGGTGTGCAATTTGTGAGGTAAAAAGTCACGCAATGGTTGACTGCCACTTAAACTTGAATAATCATCAAAACTATCAAGCAGTATACCAAATGAATGCAGCCACACAGAACAATGATAACGTTTCAAGGAATAATGAAAAAAATGAACCAAATAATCAAAGATATGAAGGTCGTCAAGATGAGTGCCGGTTCGACAACTTTCATGGAGGATTTGGAGGTCGAGGATGATTTTATGGAAATCATGACAATCGAATACAATGACCCATCCAGTGCTTTACCTGTTATAAAGAAGGACACCGCTACGCAGACTTCCCATAAAAAGATAGAACCGATCTAAATTTTTGTACTAGCTACGGTGTGGGAGATCACTCACTAGAGGATTGTCCCACCATGCTCGACAAGATTAATAAAAATAAAAACGTTTCATTGCATATAAATAGAGGTAGGGAGGTCCATGAGAAGGGACTTGAATCTTTGCATTGTTATGCTGGAGGAATTGGAGCTCTCTTTTCCCACACCTTTGCCCTAGAATCTTTATCCTTGTGTTGCAGAGCTTGGAGGCTGAGTTCCTTGGAGAAGAGAAGCAGCAGAACAGATCAAGGTTTTGTGAGGTTCCCAACTTGAATAGAAGGTACACTTGTACTTGTTTTCAAGATTAATAAATATGTGATGTCCTTCTTCTTCCCAAATCATTATTNGGTTTGAGGAAGGTATAATTCGTTTTGCAGGTCTCTTGGAGCAAGAGGAGCGAGAGGAGCAAGAAGAGGATTGAAGGGCTGCTTGGATCAACCTTCGTTTGGATAAGATATGAACCATTCTAATCTCTTAATCTTGTTTATATTTGCTTGCAGAACCATTTGCATCCACCTTTCAACCTTAGTACGTTGATGGCCTCTTAAACCCTATCCATAGGAAACTTTCCTTTACAATAGAACTGGCGACTCCGCTGGGGAGAGCCTTGTCTGTTTGGGGTTTCTCTATTTTTCTTCTAGTCTTTTGTAAGGTTTTAGGTCCTTCTTACAAGTTAGGAACACCTTTTGAGTTTGTTGGAACACCTTTCCTGCCTTCCTAGGTCGGTTTTTGACCCTTTTTTGTGATTTTTGTCATCCATATGCAACTTTTAGGTTAAATAGTCATGTGTCTATGTTGTATACGTGACTTGCACTTCCTGCAACCCACATGTCATACATGACCTACCTTAAGGCAACCCATGTATGCACCTAAATTTGTGTTCTTTCATCATTTTTTAGGGTTTTTGGGTGATTTGAGGGTTTGTAGGGTCTTCAAGCATCCTCTTATTAGATACCTTTCATAGCTAAGGAGCTTCACCACTATGTCAATTCATCTTTCTTTGTTAATTCTTGCTTTTATTGAAATTGACAATTGTTCTACATCTATGTCCTATGGGAACTTTATGATTTGAAATTTATAAGGAGAGAAAGTACTTATTTCTTCCACTTTCTTTATAGGACAAAAAAACCCATAACAAGAATTATTTAAGTGTTTCTCTATGGTAACGATTGTACTTGAATCAAGGGGGATTTCCAGATTTATTCTCAAAA
This sequence comes from Pseudotsuga menziesii, assembly GCA_001517045.1. Classification (NCBI taxonomy): domain Eukaryota; kingdom Viridiplantae; phylum Streptophyta; class Pinopsida; order Pinales; family Pinaceae; genus Pseudotsuga; species Pseudotsuga menziesii. Next base: position 523,105 of record LPNX011020963.1, on the reverse strand, counting down.
GTTTACTTTTATTTTTTTATATTTTTTATATTTTTCACTTTAGCAGATTCCTTGAAGGGAAAAACTAAAAGAACAAGTGTTCATTTAGTAGTTTTCTTGAGAGTTTTGTTTTATTGTTTGCAGCCTTTCAGACACTATGTCGAGATCGGGCGCGTAGCCCTCATTAAATATGGGCATGGCTATGGGAAGCTTGTTGTAATTGTCGATGTTGTCGACCAGAACTGGGTTTGTAGCCTCAGCCTGTCCTTCTAATTGTTATGATTACATAGTGAATCTTTTTATTCGATGCAATTTTCAGTTAAGTTTGTTTTTAATAAATGGGAAATACACACATACTGCTTTGATGTAAATACACTAACACTATGAGTTGACACTAACTACAAAGATTGTTCAGCACATAATTGGCTGATTTGAGAAGCATCTTGCTTGTTGTGTATTGTAGTGTGGTAGTTTGGCACATGATTGGTTTATTTGAGAAGCATCACTTATTATTTCACAATGTTCCTTTGAGTACAATAGATTGAGATTTACATCAGTGGAACCAGGAGTAAAGTCTTATTAATCAAATGGATTTTATTAGACCTAGGTATAGGGAACATATGATTACTAATGTAGTTATTTATCTATTTCTCTTTGTTTGTCCATTTTTTGTTGCTCAAGTTCAGAGTACTTTTGGACTGGCATAGTACTATCCCCCCATTCCTCATTAATGTTACATGCTTGGGTTTCTGCATTTGATGTATTCTATCAATACCCAAACATTGGATTTTATCTGATTTATTAGTTTGTTATTAATCTAACTCAAATTTGTTTTATTTCATTTATGATCTATTAGTTAGTGAGAAGCAACGGTAATTCATAATAGTCTAGTATGCAACATCCAAGTAGAATCATGGTTACAGTTATTGAAAATAAAGTTAGATCTAGTGAATGAAACCATTGATAAATGAAATAGGATTCAATGTATGGAAACTTGACCTCTCTTACCAAGTTTATTGGCCATACTTTGGCTTCTCAAAACAAGATTTTGTTCAGGAATTGATTATTATTATTATTATATATCAAAGTTGTATAACACAACCATTGTGGACCACATAATATGTACTCAAGGGGGTAATACAATGCCATTCCAAATGTACTTGGGATTAGTACATTTTCCAAGCCAAACACCAAATTGGTGTATGATAACCCCTTGTTTGTGGTACAAGGGACCCCCACCGTGCAATGATTTGACTGCTAAAGTCTACAGAGGTGTACACACCCTAGCCCCTTCTAGATTTGAACCTGTGACCTCCCCCCTTGTTTTTGGTACAAGGGACCCCCACCACTTAGCAATCTGACTGCTAAAGTCTACGGAGGTGTACATACCCTACCCCCTTATAGATTTGAACCTGTGACCTCCTAGGAGGAAATACATGCTATTAACTGTTAGGCCTATTAAAGATGTATGACTATTTGCATCGTTTAGAGTGGTGGGGATAGGAGAACTCTGTATCATTGAAAAATATTTGTGCCTAATGAACTTGTAGTATTTATTTGGTGTTCGCTATAGGCATTGTGAGCACAGGAAAAAATCATATTGTGTCTTTGTAGGGTTCATGCTATGCAAGCACACTTCTTTAGTCAGATGTGTGTCTTATGAACTGATTATCCCTACACACATACACAAACACACACACTTGCGTGGATGTGTATCAATTGCCACACCAATGCTAATGCCAAGTTTAAAATTTTTGGAGTTTGTATGAAATACACTTGAAAATATTGGTCTTTATGCCTTTTTCTTTTGTTAACTTCAAATATCTTGTACAAACTTACCTAATATGAACTATTTCTTTTTGTATTGAAATATGAGTTGGCATGTTAATATTGGATCTTTTTAGCTGATGGAGTTGTTTGGAGAGTTGAACTTCTTTTGAGTAAATGAATTTGGATCTAGACAATGCATTTAAATCAATTAAATGAAATAGATAAATAACTGAGAGTGGGATTGTATCATCTTTTGAAATAGCATAGTTAGCACTGTATTATATCATCTAATCAATATAACTTAGTAATAACTAACTTTTTTTAGTATCATGATGCTTGGAAGATAAGATGCTTTGCGATTTTTATCAATTGAAATGTGTAAAGCCTTGAAGCTTTTATGTGCAACTTACACAAAACAAATCTTGTAATAAAAACTAGAAATTGAACTTTGTTATCTTGTTAATCGGTTGTTACCTTCGAAAATTTCATCATTTGAAGTCCACTTTTCCACCAAGGTAGGATACAGATAAAATGATTGCTAACCATTTTTTGTTGCAACAAACATTGGTTGATGCACCAAAGATGGTGAGATATCAAATCAACTTTAATAGGCTCTCACTAACATATATCAAGATTGATATTCGTAGAGTACCAAAGAAGAAAGTTTTGATTGAGGTTATGGAGTCTAGAGGTATGGAATTTTTTGCTAGGCCAGTCTTATTTTGATTATACTTGTGGTATCTTGATTCAGTGGATTACAGTGGGTTCAAGCTAGTGATAAATATAGTTTATTCAAAAGAGTCTTGCAACAATGGAGTACTGGTTCTATTAACTGGATCACTGACCTTTGGAAACAATGGAACACGCATGTTCACATAGTCATTTTTCCTAACTCCTCGGTAAAAGGGGTACTTTGTATTACATGATATATTTAAGTATGTGGATAAAAAACCAAAGGAAAATCAGCTTGTTTTGATGAATGGCTATGTGGAACATGCAGGTAAAGTAGTTCCTATCTCAGAGCTAGAGCCAGATAAAATGATTATAATTCATAAAATTTTCTTCATTAATGTTCTATGTATTTATTCAAAGAACTAGCTTATATCACCGTTATGTATTTTATTGTTCCCTGTATAGTTTTTGAGGCTGCTGAACTAGTAGCTGAGAATGGTGTGATTGAGCAATCCATAGTGAAATTGGTGGAGGTACATAGTCATGTCCACGAGATGGAAATATGAGTATTAGATTCTTGAAGGAAGATCTTGGGCCAAAAATTGTCTTCACATAGATTGCACAAGAGAAATAAGAGAATAATAATTGAAGAACAATATGAGAAATATTCCATTAACTATATCAGTAATACAATGGTGTTACAATCAATAGAATTTCAATCATGTGGAGAGGATTTGAATCTACCAACTAAACCTGACTAAATGGTTAACTAAGAGTGTCTAAATCACTGCTTGGGAGCAACTAGTGTAACTCCTGATGTCTAAATCAGTCAATAGTCAGTTAGAACTAGTTAAACCAGTTAAACTAATGAGGTAGGTGGAAAAAGGAGCCACTTCCCCACGCATCCATGCAAAACTGGCGCTAGACTAACTGAGAGTGATCTAACTGAATGTAACTAGAGGTTGACTCAGCATAACTACTTACCTACCACAACCAAGTGATGTAGGATGTTGGTGGCACTTAGAGTGGGATCCTATAATGCAGGGATTGTTCTCAGAGGCACATCAACTCATGCATGCACATGCAGTAAGTGGAAGATAACCTTTCTATATGTTCCTCACACTCTAGTACAGTAATAAAGTTCCCCCAAGTTAGGCAAGATGATCAATTAGACTTTATATGGAAAAAGGAGACAAAGAGAGGATTAATAATAATCCTAACACTCCCATTTAATCCTAACTTGTCCTACCTGGGCCTTCGTAACTAAGACCAAAGGTTGCCCATTACAATATAAATGAAAAGAATTATTTGTCCATGGAAAAATTGAGGGAAAAGGAAAAACCTCATGGGGAAAATCCTTCCTAAAAAATGGACCGAGATACACCAAAACATAAAGTACTCCAAATCCAAGTAGGTGTGAACTTGATTTGATGTCTGGAGGTCTATTCTTCTTGGGAAGAATAGGAATATGCTCAAATTGATCAAGAACATATACAACTACATAAGAGCTTATGGGACCATGTAAAGCAACTGAGATAATATGACAAAGGAGCAACAAAGAGTGCACATTCAACTTGATCTTGAAATTAGTTTCAAATGAGTCTTGATGTTCTTGATACTTCTAACCATGTGAAGTAAATTCAGCTCCAAATGAGAGGATCATGCATCCAAGCAAATGCAATAGGTCTCCATCATTTCTAGTACTATGAGGGGATGAGTGTGTGATTGAGCAGAACAAAGGAGGATGCATGGGACCATGTAGAGTGAATGCTTGAGCTCCATAATCTGATATAGCTTCCAAAAATATCCATGATATCACAAAATGTAATATCAACAAATCATAAGAATATACTGATATCGAATCCCCAACATCAATTTTGAAAGAGCATTGAGGTGCTTGATTTTTCTCACGAAAACTCATGAGATTAGTTATAGGAATGACTGAAAGGTCTTGAATCTCTGAATTTGAACCAATTAAGGTAAGAGAGTCAATGGAGAGTTCTTCAACAGTGAAGGTTCGAATATCCTCTTCTGGAATAGTTGCATGAAAACATGAGACATCAAATTTCTCAAAAAATTCGAGAGCAGCAACAGAATGAGTCTGGTTTTGAATTGAATCAGTTGAAGACTCAGTTGGATGGAAGGAGAGTTCTTCAACAATGGAGGTTCAAATTTCCTCTTTTGGAATAGCTGCATGAAAACATGAGACATCAATATTCTCAAAAATTTTGAGAGCAGCAGTAGAATGAGTATGGTTTCGAATTGAATTAGTTGAAGACTTTGCCATTTATTATTTTTGCAAAACTTCATCTTCTTGAGAAATAATGGAGGCTGGAAGAACTTGAAAGGAGATGTCAGATGTTCTCTCCCAATGCTTTGTAGTCATCACTTCAGTCTTCTAGCCAAATGCTTTGTTCATTATGGACCAAATTTCACTTGGGAATTCAACAACATCAATGAGATAGCACATCCTAAGAGGAATGGCTAGAAACATGGCTCCATATGTTATGTCACGGTTATTAAACCAAATAGATTTCTCATCATCGGATTCTGGCATTGTCACAGCTCCAATAGACACATCAAAGAGCTTGTGGCTCTTAATGTATGCAATCATCTTCAATTTCCACACATCGTAATTGAATGATGATAGAGGAGGAACTAATATCAAATCCATATTGAAGTTATACAATAGAGTTTTCTGCAATTTTCTTCTTTAAATTCAGGAACAACTTTGAATCTAAGAAGTTGTACATGTAAATCAAATCATGTATGTAAGCTTAAATCAAAACTCAAAAAAGCGATTGATGTCATGTTGTCAATTCAATCACAACTTCTTCTATAATCAACGCAATCAAATTTCATCAAAGACCCATTTGAGATATTGAAGAGGTATTTCAAATCATATAAGAAAATTGTCCTATCTCATCATTTGGAGTGAGAAATATCAAGCCGAAATAGAGGGTATGGATGGATGCAAGCTATTGCAAACCTCTGATATTCAACCGAATATATCTCTCAAACCAGAGACTCAAATTGAATTCCATGAAAAACACATTTTAGATCATAGAAAAACCTTTCAAAAAATCTATTGTAGTCCCTCTAAGATGATCTATAGAGGTCGTGCTACCTCTTTAAAATTGGCTGGGATTTTCAATTTTTGTTGTTGAAATTGTACCTACACAAAACTAGAAAGAAAATTTTTGTTATAGCCTGGCGAGGCTCTGATACCATATTAGATTCTAGTAGGCAAATCTTGGGCCAAATATGGTCTTCACATAGATTTCCCAAGAGAAATAAGAGAAGAATAATTGAAGAAAAATATGGGAAATCTTCCATTAACTATATTAGTAATACAATGGTGTTACAATAAATAGAATTCCATTCATGTGGATAGGATCTGAATCTACCAACTAAACCTAACTAAATGGTTAACTAAGAGTGTCTAAATCACTATATGGGAGCAACTAGTCTAACTCCTGATGTCTAAATCAATCAATAGTCAGTTAGAACTAGCTAAACCAGTTAAACTGATGAGGTAGGTGAAAAAAGGTGCCACTTCCCCATGCATCCATGCACAAATTGCGCTAGACTAACTAAGAGTGATCTAAATGAAGGTTGAATCAACATAAATGCTTACCTACCACAACCAACTGATGGAGGCTACTGGTGGCACTCAAAGTGGGCTCCTATAATGTAGGGATTAGTCTCAGAGGCACATCAACTCATGCATGCACATGCTATAAGTGGCAGATAACCTCTTTATATGTTCCCCACAATCTAGTATAGTAATAAAGTTCCCCTAAGTTAGGAAAGATGATCAGTTAGACTATATATGGAAAAAAGAGACAAAGGGAGGATTAATAATAATCCTAACTATGAGAAGGTTCAGCTAACATGAAAAAATAATCAACAATCGATCCTCTTCACAATGAGGGGCCACCTGCTCATGAAAGTACTCTAGTTGTAATCCAAGATGCACCAAAAAAATCTTATGCTTCAATCATAAGCTCTATCTAATCCACTTTAAGGTTAAGTTGTCCAAACCTAGATTGCAAGGTTGTCACTGAATATCTAATCTAGTCAAATTTTTGACGTCTCACTGTAAATAGGTAAGAGAAATGAAAGAAAATAGAGCACTAGTTAATGTTGCAGTTTAGAAATGTCCATCTCTTGCAAGGGTTGTACCAAGTGTTGAGAGTCATGCAACTGCTTCCATTCCTCCTAAGGAATTTGCAAATGGGCCCTCTTCCCAAGTTGAGAAATAATTCAAGAAATTTGGGGTAGTGAAGCCTTTTGGGTTTTAAGTAATTAGGACTAAGGTTTGGACAGTATACCTGTTTTTTTTTCCTATGTGTAAGAGAAACTTGTTTGTATTAATTTGCATGCCATTGATATCTCAAGGTAATAGGTTTTAGTTTTGGTTTTGTTTGCAGCAAGGATGATTCTGTTATGGTTTTGTTGAACTTGAAGAAGTGACTTCAATCCAAGTTGCACTTCAGGTATTTTTTCGTTAGCAAAAACAATTAATAATAAGTGTGGCTGTTTATGTTCCATATTTCTTGATCTTGATATTTACATTGGTGTAAATTGTTATTACTTATGATATTATTTTACATCTAGGCATCTCCTATTATAATTGATGGGCGTCAACCAATTGTCGAAGAGAAAAAGACTACTTCTATCACCAGAGGTAGGTACACATTGCATCAATAAACGTATGTTTTTTAAGGTTGATAGTTTGTGCTTTATTTATTTGTTACGTATCTGGTACATTGTCCCTCCCTGTGTTTCAGGCACTGGCGCACACCCTTTTCCTACTAGAAATGATGCAATAGGGGGAAACAAAAGAACTGGTTTTGTGAAATGGAAATGGAAGAACTTATTTGATTTTGTGAGATTCTTTATTTGGATGTTCTGGTTGGTTTCCTGATGCCAAATAAGGATACGAAAGGGATGATCAAATGGGAAATAATGTTGGAAGAGGAGGAACTCAGCCAGGTGGCATAATGGCAAGAAATGGGCCCAGGATGGGATGGGCTTTGGAATCTTTTGCTGCATGACATTGACAACTTGTCTGTTGTTTGTTGAGAAAAACAAAAGGCTTAAAGTTGCAATTTTGATATTCTTTTAAGCAATCTTCCATTATGGCATTAAGTTTGTAAATGCAAACAATTGTGGTTCTGATTTTCAGTTTTTAGCATTTGTTCAAACTACTATTAGAAACTGTGAGGTTGGAATTCATTGCCTTTTAGAGTTTGCTACTGAATATCATAACAGTAGCAGTCATGAGGTTAGAAAGTAGATGTTATTTGTAGCTACAACAACAATTGTTGTTTACAGTGAGGTGATAAACGGTTTGTTTAAATTTTATATAATAACTATTTTTTGGTTTAAATTTTATATTATAAATGTTTTGATTTCAATTTAATAAACAAAAGCTCAAAAGAGATGGGAGAATAGTTCATGGGGTCGAAAATTAATTGTGCAAAAGCAAATATCGGGATCGAATGACTTAGAGAGATTCAAAAACATGTTGGCTAAGATAAAGGTTTGTTCTTGATCTCTTTTGATGTTTGTTTACCAATTTCAAGAATGCTCTCTAGCTCAAAACCAAATACCATGTTTCTATTGTTTAAAAAATGAGTTAGTTAGCAAACAATGATTTTTTTTTAAAATTTGTTGGAAAATTTCAAATTATCTCACAGAATCAAATATTGAATGCAAAGATCCAATGACCAAGAAATGCAAGCCTTACAAGAAAACACGCTTTTCATTTAAGATCGACTGTGAGGGACAAATCCGCAAAGATCCAATGACCAAGAAATGGTGGGAGCAAAAGGGAGGAATCGGAAAAAACAAGTTTTGCTTGAGGAAAAAGTTGCAAATCCGGTTTTCTCCTTCCGGAGTTCAAGATCCAATGGTCCAGAATCGCCCTGCATAAGATCGACGGTCAGGGGAAAGCAGAAGTGGAAAAGCAAAAGCAAAAATGTCAATTTTTGTTTGTGAAAAGGTTAGAGTTTTGTTTTCTGCTTTTTGTGATCCACAATTTGACGGCTAAGAATGATTACGCACAGATCAACGGCTCGGAAAAGAAGTAGAAAGAAGAAAGTGGAGATACAAAAAAATGGTTGTGAAGAGTTGGAGTTCTGCTTTTCGAATTCCGCATAGATCTATGTTTTAGAAAGCTTCCGACATAGATCAACAGCTCAGAAAGAATCAGAAGGGAGGAAGTGTAAAACCAAAAGTGAAAAGATCAAGATTTGGTCATAGAAAATTTAGAATCCCACCTTCCACCTTCTGCAGTCTCAGATTGGTGGTTTGATTCTACCTTGGTCATAAAAAATAAATCCCCTCTTGAGAACAAATTTGGAAGTGACAATGTTTTATTAATTTTAACTTTTAGAGACTGCCACAAATTCAAGCTCACCTAATGGTTGGATTTTTAGGAAACTTAAGTTGTCATTTGTGTTACTTATGTTTTACAAACTTTATGGAAATTTTGATCTGTTAGTAGTTCTTATTTTTCAAAGGCAAGCTTCACATTTTGAGATGAAAACCTTGAAGCATTAAGAAATCATGCATTCGAGGAAAATCAATGAGCATGTGAGATGTTATTCATCAAATATTTAGAGCATTTGATATCTGGTTAGCTTGTACCTTCAGTAAATAGGATTTTAATTAACTATGCCAATGTTAAAGTGCTTGTTTTGGAACACACTTTTCTCAAATGGCATGCTTTTAAATGCTCTTACTAGTTCAAGTATTCAACCTTGAACATTTTATCAAAAGTTTCTATATATTATTTTGTTGCTTGTTGTTCATTGTTCTTAGTGTCTTACCGAAGACTTGATCAAGAAACCCATTACTTGTTCTTCTTTGTTCTTGTATTATCTTATCAGAGACCTGATCATGAAACCCATTATTTTTCTTGTTCCCATTCCAATTTTGAAACCACATTATTACATTACTAAACAATTTAATATGCCTAATATATGCATGTGTGTTATCCCACGAAAGCCTTCAGTTTTGTCTCTTGTTCAGTTCCTATTTTGCATGGGATTTCCTATTTTTGATAACATCTTGGATATGAGTGTTCTATTGTCAACAACTGTAATTTAAATAAGGTATTTTGAAGAGATAATAGTTAGTATAAAATATTTGTTGGCTTATTTTAATATTTTATGGATATAAATGTTATTTTATGACTTCTTAACTTGCATTTTGATTGTATGATTAAGGTGGTGCTACAAAGGCCACTAATTTTGTAAGGCATGTATCCATGATTCTATATATACCACATTGTTGTACCATCTAATTTTATTTTATAAGAATTGTCATCAGTATGCTCCTATGATGTGCCATAGTATATCAGGTGACACTAGCTTCTATAAGTGAGTGCAGACTTTTCGATCGACATCTTAAGCATCAGGCGAATATATATGATATATTCCTTGGTTGACAATATTGTTCCCTTGTGGGATATGCCAGAGTCAACTACAGTTGAATTTTTCTAATTATTGGTTTTTTCTTTATCTTTGTGTGATGATATTGCTAATTATTGTTACATCTATATATATTTGAAAAAATTAATGATAGGGAGTGTTTGAACTTATCATTTGTGATGAAAGTTGATTTTACATAAACGTGATTGGGTCCTACACCTAAATACATTAACATGGGACTGCACGTCATACTATGAATTTTCTATCTCAATGTACAATTCCTTGGAGCTCAAGTGCATGATACCTTGGGGAACAAGCAATCAGTATTTTCCAAATATTGTTGATGTTGTTGCTGAGGTTTTCTTTTGAATTCTACATGATCCTTTCCTTGGATGAAGCATTTCACTTTTTTAAGGAGATTATTTTAGTGTAATTTACTACTGTTGTTATTTATTGTCTTTGTATTCTTTTCATCTTTAACATAGAGACCTTTGGGAGTTTTAAGGTTGAAAGAGGTGAAGGTTATGGGTCTATTGTCCCATATGCCCTACGTACAAAGTCACATAAGCTAATTGCTGATCTTGGTGAGAGAATTGGTAAATTAGTTAAGCAATATGTTGGAGCGATGGAAAAAATAAGTGGATCTTTGTTTGAACTTTGGATGTGTTAAAGCATGCTTTTTTTTGAATGAATATACATAAGGACAATATTTTTTTGTAGAACTTGGATTTATGGAGTGCATGATCAAACTATAATAGATTTTATTGCTAATTATCCCCTCCTTTTATAATCTATATATGATATCTGAAGTACATGAATAAGCTTGGTACTTCTGTGAGTATTGCAGAGACTTCAAGCGTACTAGCTCAATGGAAGAGCACCTGCCTTGCAGGCAGGAGATTGGTGGTTTGATTCCTCCATACCCTATCTATAGAAATCAATGAATATTTGCATATAAAATGACTAAATTAATTACCAAAAAATGAGAGATAAATGACCAACAAATGGGATATAAGTGACCAAAAATTGCATATTAATGACCAAATGACAGTTTTGGTGGCTAATTTTTGGTCTCTTATCACCAAACATATGACAAAACATATGACCATATTAATGACCAAACATATGACCCGATAAATAAACAAATATGTGTTGGAGACATTTACCACCATACACACTCATTTTGTTCAATTTGGCCTAGTTAAACCACTATCCTAAGTTTTAATGACTTAATTGACATTAGAGGAGCATTGTATGACATCAGCATGAGCACACCCACACCTACCTTCAGTCAAGGAGGCCAACTAATCCTTCTCCTTCATTCAGGGAGGCTAACTGGAGCACTCCGAGGGTGATCTAAGTGTCATAAATGCACTTAATTGATAACTGATGATTGCAATCAGTTAAACAGAGCAGTGAAGGCACCTCCTTTCATTAAATTGATTATTTAAGTAATATTTAATGAACTGGAGTCAACAGGGGTGCCTCCAACCACTTCTGATGGTCAGTTAGACTTCAGCTAACCTCATCGAGGTTCATTGGAGTCATTGATGCGCTACCACTTGTTGGTTGGCTTGCAGTGACATGTGTCTGAGCTACTTTTAGTTAGACTCAATCATTTATTGCACTCCAACTTCAGTTAGGACTCAGTTGATTCAATTAGGGTTTTGATGAGTGGTTAACTTGAGTGTTCACTGTGGCTTACATTCAATTAAGCTAGACTCACTCATTCAAATCAAATGACCTCCTTGGAAATTCGAATTGTCTTGGAATTCATGCATATGGCATGATCATTGTATTGTATCATCATTCTTTCATTTGATTATACAGAGTTGCTACTTCCATTGCAGCACCATTTTGCCAATTTTATGAATATTTGCTTGTATTCTTTGTGAGACTGTGTTTTTCAGTTCCTAGACCACTGTGAAAAATTAATATGGTATAAGATCTCATGGTGGGACGAAGCTCAGATCTCTCAAAAACAAGGTTTTTGACAGATCTTGCATGAAAAATTGAACAAAAGCTCAAAATTCCAGCACTGCACCAGAAGCCAAGGCTTACCACTTAATACCCCAAGTAATGAAATTGTTGATCAAGCTTGCTTGATCAACTATGCTCAGTGTGATGAAAGCCTAAAATGTGCAGGATGTCCAACCTTACGGTGCCCCTTTTGTTTTGATTTGCAGTCTTTTAACAGGTGGAAGCATTCGCTCCAGCAGTTTCAGATGGCTTCTTATGTAGAACTCTTGACTCCGTTCAATTTCCACTCATGGAAAGGAGACACTGAGATCCAGCTACGTGCCAGAGGACTCTATAGGGTCACTATGGACACTGAAGAAGAGCCTGCTTCTGTGACAAACAAAGCCAGATTCTTGAACAAGAAAGATGAAGCATTCAAATTCTTGTGCCTCTCTGTTTCCCGGGATCTTCTTTTCCATCTCTCGAGATTGAAGACTCCAAAGGAAATCTGGGACAAATTGGAAACCCTGTATGGAAAGTAGGATGATTTGAGAGTATACCATCTTGAAAATGAGTTGATGTCTCTCTAGCCTTCCAATTTCAATACCTTAAATGTTTTTTTCACAAAGTTCAAGCACATTGTATTACTGTTAAAGCAATATGAGGTGGAGAAGGAGGATGATCAGCTCATCCTTGCCATACTATCCAAAATTGGAGCTGATTATTTGGTTTTTGTCTCTACATTCTGTGTGGGGAATCTCACAACCCCTCGATGGAAGATGCCTTCACTCAATGCCTTCATTGAGTCCCTAACAAGTGAACATGATAAGCTTACCCAGATGGGGATCATCAAATCCTCTCATGATCAAGCCCTCCATGTCTCAGGGCCCAAAGATATGAAGGGTAAAGGAAATCAGCAAAAGAACCCAAAAACCAAATTCGAAGCTCCTAATCCTAAAGTTGAAAACCAGCAGCATGAAGAGTCTTCCGGCTTGAAGAAGAACAAAGGAAAAGGGCATCAGGGAAAGGAAAAAGTCAAGTATTCATACTGTGGGAAGGGCTTCCACCCTGAACATGCCTGCATGAAAAAGAAACTTGATGAAGTTACCTCTCTCCTTGAGATAAATCACATCAATCTTCTAGAAATATTTCAGAGGAGAGATCAGCAAGATCAAGAACCACAGCATGAAAGAGGTCATGCCCTCAAGGAAAGCACTTCAAAGTCCAAAGCAGTCTTGATATATTATGGAGCTTCAAACCACATGATGGATGAAAGAGAATCCTTCTCATCTTTGGAGACTGTAAAATCCATTCCCATCCACATGGGAGATGAATCCACCGTCATATCTGAAGGACAAGGTACTATTGATCTTGAGCATGGCTATTTTTCAAATGTTTTGTACGTACCATCTCTGGCATCAAACCTCCTTAGTGTTTATGAAATGACACATACGGGACTGCCCAAGAGAGTCTCCTTCAGCCCAAATGATGTAGAGATCACAGAAATTGCATCTAGGAAACTTGTTGCAAAAGGCCTTGCAAACCATCATGCAAAAGCCTATGAGTTCTCCCATTTTGTGGCGGATGCAAAGCCCACCGCATTGCTGACTCATGGAAATGAAGTTAGTAGACTGTGGAATGAGAGGTTTGGATATCTAAACTTCAAATACTTGCATCAATTATAGAATAATTCTATGGTTGAAGGCCTCCCAGTCATCAAAGCTAAGACTGTAATTTGCAAGGGTTGTGTTGTTGGAAAGCACCCTGAGCATAAGTTCAATCGAGGGAAGGCAAGCCGAGCATCATGCATCTTGGGACTGATACATTCTAATATCAGTGGTCCCATGCCTGTCACATCCATGAATGGATAAATATATGTTCTAACTTTCATTGATGATTTTTCCAGGTACACATGGGTCTTCTTTATCAAAAAGAAGTCTAAAGTCTGTGAAAAAATCACTGAATTGAAGGTCTTGATTGAGAATGCATCTGGCCAAAAGATCAAGATATTGAGATCTGATAATGGTGGGGATTATGTTAGTAATGAGTTACTGCATATATGTTCCCAAAGTGGTATTCAGGTCCAGCATTCAATTCCCTACACTCCCCAGCAGAATGGTGTAGCGGAAAGGAAGAGTCAGTCCCTCAAGGAGATGACCACCTGTATGTTGGAATCAAGGAAGTTGGCTGCAAATTTGTGAGCTGAAGCCATGCATGCTGTAGAATAGATTTATAACATAGTGCCACACTCATCCATGAAAGGGAAGACCCCTTTCGAAGCATACTTCGGACACAAGCCGGATGTGTCGAGCCTGCGGGTGTTTGGATCCACTGCATGGGCACGAATTCCACTTGATAAAAGGAGGGCTTTGCAACCACAAAGAATAGAATGTATGTTTATTGGGTATCCTAATGAATCAAAAGGTTTCAAGATGCTAGATATCAAAACAAAACAAATCATCATCGAAAGGAGCGTCAAGTTCGATGAGCCTCTTTAGGAGGTGGAATTAGTGAAGGAGAAAACTGGTGAATTTCCTTCCTATTCTATTGAATATTTGGATGATGAAATTGGGGATGATGACCCTGATTTGGATCCTATGATTTCTAATATTAGTGTATAGCAACAATAAAATTCTGAATCAGAACCTGAAGTACAAAATCATCTCCCAACATGGGTCCAACAGACACTCTCCTCTGCAGGAGATAACATTGGAAATCTAGATGATCCAAGAAGAACCTGGTCTGATTTCCAAAGAGCAGGTATTGCACTCTCTTGTCTTGATTATTTGCTGTCCAAATATTGTTTTTTGATGATAATTTCAGACCCAAAGTCCTAATACCATGCTTGGAAGGATCTGAGATGGCAAGTTTCCATAGATGAAGAGATGAATTTTCTTCAGAATAACACTACTTGGGAGCTAATTTCTCTTCCTCCAGGAAGGAAATTGGTTCAATGCAAGTGGGTGTCTCAGACTAAGGTTGCTGTAGATGGTAGAACCTGCAAATATAAGGCAAGTCTAGGGGAAAAAGGTTTCTCCTAGGTCCAAGGTGTGTACTACCATGAGACTTTTGCACCGGTTGCAAAAATGGACTCCATCCGCCTAGTTTTGGCAATTTCAGCATCTAAGAACTAGGAAGTGCATCATATGGATGTTAAGTCAGCCTTTCTGCATGGAGATATTCATGAGGATATATACATGAAGCATCCTAAGGGCTACATCTCTGATCCATCTCTGGTTTTCAAGCTAAATAAGTCACTATACGGGTTAAAACAAGCCCCAAGAGAGTGGTATTCCAAGATGGATGCCTTCCTTCTCTTGCAAAAATTCCAAAGGTGTAGATCAGATCCAAATGTGTATATACAATAGTATTATGGTCATTTGAGTATTATTTTTTTATATTTTGATGACCTACTGATCACAGGTAGCACAGTTGCTTCTATTTCAGTCATCAAAACTGCTCTCCACAATGCATTTGAAATGAGCGATTTGGGGCTCGAAATTGAGCAAAATTCTGATTGGATAATGGTCACTCAGTAAAAATACATAGTATACCTATTATTCAAGTTTAACGTGGTTGAATGTAGGCTTTCACCATTCCCTTTCCTTTCAAGGATCAGCCTTGAAGAAGGAAAAAACACACCTCCCATGGACTGCACTATTTATCGACAACTGATTGGTAGCTTGTTGTACTTGACTCATTATCGATCTGATATCTGTTATGCCATAAATGATATATCAAGATACATGCAGAAGCCCCATGATCTTCATTGGAAGGTAGCCAAGAGGATCCTCCAGTACATTCAAGGAACCAGGACCTACGACATTCACTATGCTACAGACTCTGAGCTAAAGCTGGTTGGATACACAAATTCCGATTGGGAAAGTGATTCTATTGATTGGAATTCAACTTCCAGATATGTCTTCATGTTTGGTGGTGGCCCCATTTGCGGGTCTAGCAAAAAGTAGGCCGCCATAGCATTGTCTTAAGCAGAGACCGAGTATCGAGGAGTCATGAATTCTTGCATCCAAGCTGTTTGGCTGTGCATTCTTTTAGAGTTTGATCTTGGTAGTACTTTGTCCACTATCATATTTTGTGACAATCAAAATTCTATTAAGATATCCATAGATCCAGTTACCAGGTAGAGGACCAAGCATGTAGACATACACATGCACTATATCAGGGAGCTAGTGCATGACAGGACCATCATTCTGCAATACTGCCTGACTGATGAGTAGATTGCATACATCTTCACCAAGAGATTTTCAAAAAATAAGTTCACTTACCTCTGTTCACTTTTGGTGGTGAGTTCATCAGGGTGATCCAACTACTTTCAATGTTCAGCTTGAGGGGGGGGTTTTCCCACTTGGTTTTCCCTCTTTTCCTCACTTAGTTTGTTTTGAGCATTGTTTGAGTTTCATTATTGTACAAGGTGACCTATGGCCTTTTTTTCCAGGGCCCTAGCATTCTTATGCACTTTATGTTTTCTACTTCTCCCGAGTATAGCTTAAGGGGGGGTGTTGGAGACATTTACCACCATACACACTCATTTTGGTCAATTTGGCCTAATTAAACCACTATACTAAGTTTTATTGACTTAATTGACATTAGAGGAGCACTATATGACATCAGCATGAGCACACCCATGCCCACCTTCAGTCAAGGAGGCCAACTAAGCCTTCTCCTTCATTCGGGGAGGCTAACTGGAGCACTCCGGGGGTGATCTGAGTGTCATAAATGCACTTAATTGATAACTAATTGTTACAATCAGTTAAACAGATCAGTGAAGGAACCTACTTTCATTAAATTGATTATTTAATTAATATTTAATGAATTGGAGTCAACAGGGGCACCTCCAACCACTTCTGATGGTTAGTTAGGAGTCAGTTAGCCTCATCGGGGTTCATTGGAGTCATTGATACGCTACCACTTGTTGGTTGGCTTGTAGTGACATGTGTTTGAGCTAATTTTAGTTAGAATCAGTCATTTATTGCACTCCAACTTCAATTAGGACTCAGTTGTGTCAATTAGGGTTTTGATCAATGGTTAACTTGAGTGTTCACTATGGCTTACATTCAGTTAAGCTAGACTCACTCATTCAATTCGAATGAAATCCTTGGGAATTTGAATTGTCTTAGAATTCATGCATCTGGCATGATCATTGTATTGGATCATCATTATTTCATTTGATTATACAAAGCTGCTACTTCCATTGCAACACCATTTTGCCAATTTTATGCATATTTGTTTGTATTCTTTGTGAGACTGTGTTTTCAGTTCCTAGACCACTGTGACAAATTAATAATATGCGACCAAATTAATGACCAGCCGAAAATCTATAAATGACCAAACTATAAATGACCACTTTTTTGGTTGCGTGATAAGAGACCGAAAATTAGCCACCAACGATTGCCAAATCAAAAGTGGTCATTTATAGGCAGATTTTGGTCATTTTTGTCGCTTATCTCTCATTATGTACTAGTGTTTGTAGATGTATGGAATGGGATGATGGTGAAGCATGGAAGGACATGTGGGAGAGGTTTGATCGACATGCTTGGAAGTAAAATCATGATGGTAATTACACCCCCAGTCATGAGCATCATGGCTTGGTTTCATTCTGGTTCGTGGATTATGATATTGGAGGACATTGTAGTATTCATAGGAAACCCCATGATACTGATTCGAGAAAGTTCGATTTCAAATCAAGTAACCTTGCTAAGTGTTAATTTAAATGTTCTTAGATCCCCTATTGTTTTGGAGTTTGAGAAAGGAAAGTGTTGAGGTCATGTAGTCATCGAGAAATATTGACTCTTCCATTTTGGGATCTTGATGCTTGAAATAGGATAAGGGTTCTCGAGGAATTCCCAAATCGATGTCTTGGTTGTAAAAAGATGGTAAAAAGAAAGAAACATAATCATATACGAGCTAGAAAAGGCCACCACACGCATATGTCATGATTTTTAGGAGAAAATAGAGCAATTACAAAGACCCAGGTGACATCTAGGCCAATTTCAGGTAGATGGTTGAGGATTTTGGGTCATCTAGAACCCATGAAATGAAACTCGTGAAGACTCTTGCTCTTTATTGGTAGGTTGATACCTATATGGGTAAAGATTTCATGGACCAGGCTAAAGAGAAGCAGGCAACTCAACTTCAGGAACAAGATACTAAAGATAGGATCAAAAGCATCTAAGCCACCCTCATATCGGTTTTGAAAGATCAAATAAATATGGGGCCAAAATTAAATTTCTTGAGAAATCTACCACATGCATGGTCTTTGAAGAATGTGTCCTATTTGGAAAAACTAGTATAATGAATGATAAATCTGCGGTTCCCCTTGTGATAATTTATAACAACTCTAAGAATTATCACTCTATTTCCTGTCTGGTTTTCTTCTAATACTTTCAATTATGTTTGTTTCGTTCATAAGTATGATAGTTATTATAGGATTCTAGTTGTTAGGACTACTAGTCCCAGCCTTTATAGATTTTTCTTTCCCTTTTGGGGATATTACTAAAGTACTTTTGATAATGATTCCATATGAAAAACAATGGTTAAACTTTGGTTTTTTGGTTGGTCTGGTTTCCCAAATGATAGGACAGCTACACAAAAATATGTGTTTTTTTATATTTAAATAAAACTATATGTGTCAAGATTTAAAAAAATCTAAACATGATGTTTTTGAATTGGGATGAATTTCATTTTTAATATCAAATTGAATATAAATAAACCGCATAGATCCATATTAAAGGTGGCTCTACCAAGTGCCGACAGGGATCAAATCTCTCAAGGTGCAAACTCTTTCTCCTCTATCGAATCCAATACTCACACATTTTTTTCGTTAAAATCACGTCTTAAACATAATATATGTATTTGAAAGGCATGTTTCCATGGATTATCATGCTACGGAGTATCCTTGCACATTACTGCACACTGCCATGGATGATACTCGAAGGGGTATCACTTCATATATTTGATTGTGTAGGTAATATTTGTGGTAATTAATATCATATTTTATGGCACTCTATTAATACTCTTATTACCTATGAAAAGCAATTTGTTACCTACCCAAATTAGTTCCATATCCCCACAAAATAATTGTTGGAGTGGATGGCGCATGTATTTATGCATATTCTTGTAGTCTCTGGAAGCATCGGAAATGATAATATTGTTGCAGTGATCGAGAGGAAATGGAATGTTTGTATTAGGTCATTAGTTATCTCTATCCCCTAGGTGTTAATCCATATTGTTGCGGCTTGTGCATCCACTGAAAATGATAATATTGTTGCAGTGAACTAGGAGGTAATATTTGTATCATATCATTAATTATCAATTATCTCGATAGCTCAAGTATTATTTGCATTACATTGATATATTTTGTTTGAATTACAATGACATCTAGATAGCACACGTACTATTTGCATTACATAGTTGGTTGATATATTTTCAGTGCAACAAACAGAACTGATATATTATTTGCAGATTTTTTTTGTACTAAAAAACGGATTTAAACAACCCTAAATCTAGTTTCAACTTGATAGTAATGTTTGGATATGGTTATAATATTTGAATGTTTTAAT
The DNA here is from genome assembly GCA_001517045.1 of Pseudotsuga menziesii. Taxonomy (NCBI): domain Eukaryota; kingdom Viridiplantae; phylum Streptophyta; class Pinopsida; order Pinales; family Pinaceae; genus Pseudotsuga; species Pseudotsuga menziesii. The sequence goes on along the minus strand of LPNX011020963.1, from coordinate 503,703 downwards.
ATTTATGGTTTTAAATATTAAACGGTTATTACAAGAGATTTAAGACAAAGGATTTGGATTTCAGTATTTTTGTATATGATGGTGATGAGTGAATAATAAGAGGTTGGGTAGTTAGTGTGATCAAGTCCCTTGAAATGTGAAATTTAAGAACTCTAAGGTGAAGCATATTAATTATTGCTCTGATTTACAATAAAATTCAATATTTTAAAATCAAAAAATATTTTTAAAAGTTTGAAAAATCACCACAATACTACTACCTCTTAAATATATTTTGAAAAGTTTGAAAATATCCAAAACAATGATTAATGCGGGTTAGTTAGAATATTTTCAATGCCATGTTAAAGTTGTAACAACCATGTGAAAAACAAACAGTGGCTGGATTTATTGAAAAATAAAACAATATTGTCTTAAAACAACAATAATTTTTTCCAAAGCAAAGAAATTTATGCCTAAACATAACATAGTGTTTAAATTCAGCGATAACATAAATAGAATTATTAGTAGATTTTAAAACAAATATTATCTTCGTTAAAAACAAATATCATGAAACCATAGTTTGTTTACTGTCTAACTATCTGAAATGTTCTTGAACCTTTATTAAGGTACCGTATTTCGTAAATGAATAATATGAAACCATATGAAGTGAATATTCAACTTAAAGAAGAATATTAGATTTTAAAAACTTGATTTAATATTAATTTTTTAAACTTAATACTCTAAGAGTTTAATATTTTAAAAGAAAGTTAAAACAAAGATTGTGGTTGATGCAATTTTTTTTCCAAATAATTAATAAGAACATCAAGGAATAGATTGTAATTGTAATAATACAGATTTCGTTGGGGTTAATATTTCATTTTTAATTTGGTTTAACTGAAATTATCACATTAATCATGAAGAAATAATGATAATTATGTTTAATACACTGAGATTTCTTTATCAAAAAGAAAGTTTATGTGATTTAGTTAGGTTTAAAATGAAAGGTTAAGCATATTGACGAAATGTGAACCTCAACAGGCTTTATATATGAATTTATAATTGACTTTATTTTTATTATGTTTTGACATTTATTTTATTTATTTGAGCCGATTATAAGCCACAAAGAAGTTACACATCCCCCCAATGAAACCATGTGAAGCGAATATTAAACTTAAAGAAAAATATTGGATTTAAAAAATTGATTTATATTAATTTGTGAAACTTAATACTATAAGTCTTTTGTGTTTTAAAATAAAGTTAAAACATAATGCAAATTCATACTCCTCTTGAACTTTATGCTAGCCATTTCCCCAGGACTCCCTTATGTCAAGTTGTAATTGCATTATCATGAGCTTTGGCTACATTATTGAGCCTTATGCCGGCTTCCCTGACTTTGAGTATCAGCCATATAGCCCAAGCTTGTCTCATGTCTAGCCAAGCAGAGCCATTTAGTATATCGTTTGCAGCTTGATTCCCTATTTTTACTGGGAGGGGACTTTCCCCTGAGTGTCGCTATCCTACACGTGTATCCTTGCATTAAGCATAGCTATGTTCCATTGCTTGGAACTAGTTTGTTTGTCCCTTGACACTCGTCTCCTCCTAGTCTGTAACTATAAAGCACTTTGATTCTTTTTCCAGTTTTTCAAAATATTTGAAAAAGTCCAAAAAAAAAAATCAAAAAACCAAAAAGCCGGACAAGAAAAGATGTTATCTTTGGCAGTATCGAGTCGTGTCACCTTTTAACAGAGCACTATATATCATATCCGTTGGTTGGGTTAATAGTTTGAATTTGGGAGATGTACTCGTTTCTCTGAGTTTATCTCCACCGACTGGTTAAGCTTCCAGTCCCTATCAAGCCTCTGTCGATGCCTCCTGTGTCGCAGAGATGTCCCAGTTTTGTATATTGAGTCTATGTTGCCTACATTTAGTCACCATTCACCTTTATGCTCTTGTTTGAAGGAAGTTGAAACCTGAGTTGGCCATTCCTCAGTTATCTTGACTTTGCATGTCGGCCATTCCCAATACAGTTACTGGTTCGTGCACATTATGATTGAGTGCTTCCACATTATACAGGTTTGCTGAGTACCTCATGTTGGATGATGGGGGATGCCTTAACGCCCTCCTTCTAGCGGATTTCATCCCATCAACTTCAGATAATTTATTCTAGGATAGGAATCTAGAGTCATGTTTGAGTGCCTTGATACTTGCAATCATCAATGGCAGGTTCTCTCGCCATCGACATTTTTTTGGGAATACACCAATGTCCCCTGATCGATGGATTCTCTCAAGCGTTCGACCTTAACACATTTATTCACACTTATTAGTTTTCACTGTAGTACCTTGAGTCCCATTTTCATTATTGGTGGGTGATCTTGCGTCTATTAACGTTATATATCAATGAAAGGAAATCAGATGATGGACTACTATGTTCGACCTCGACACCTCTATTCACATAGTAGGACATGTACTTGTAGTGGATTGTGTATAAGACCTTCCAAACTAGTGGCATCTCTTATATGCTACCTCCTTGACCGTGCCAATGTTCATGAGATTTCATCTCTCGTGACTTGATTCCAGTATATGCCATATATTTCTGGCCATTTTGGAGATCTTGATCCATTATATATCTTTAGCCTACATGGAGATCATGATCCTATGTATATCTTCATCATGGAGATTTTGATCTATCTATATTGTATGTGGCGATGAACACACATGTCATATTTTGTATCATGCCTATTCATGGCCATTGTACTCTTATGTATCCGGGACTGCTATATTTACTTGCAGTTATGTGCAGAGTTTGATCATTGTATTGTATTGATTGGATGGCTAGTTCTTCCACTGGGTTCTTCATCACTCCACTTATGGGATGGACTTATAATGTATTTCAGCCATTGTATGACCCCTCTAACCTCACACATTAGGGGGCATCTGCCATAGCTGATTTTACCACACATGGTGGATCACACTTTTATGGCCTTCCCTATCCCTCTGCAGACTCTTTAGACCCCATGGACCATTTTTGTACCTTTGATGTTTCCAAGATCATCCCTAAAAACATGTCTTATTTGATATATGCGACTTTTAAACCCATTCTCACGTATATACGCGGATTTGACCCTTAAACCCACGTCATCGGGATGTGTGCAAAAGGCCAAATAGTTTTGGAGTTTTCCTTGATGTGGATCCGAATCACTTGTCTCTTGGCCTTCCATATGCCTGGAGATCACTCGGATTTGACCTTCCATTACCCCATTGAAGCACTATATAAGGAACCCTTTGGATACATTGAAAGGAGAGGAATTGAAGAGCAAGAAAACTATAGTCCATTGTTGCCAGAGCTTATACTTGAGTTTGCATCCCTTTGTCCCTTGGAGCACTTTGTGTTCTTCCCAAGCTTTCCTTTTTCTTGTGAGCTTGCTATCGAGAGATGGAGGATTGAAGTGGTGGAGGCCCAAGTGGGGGACTCAGTTTCTTCGATTTGCAGACGTGCCAACAAAGGTTGTCACTATTGTAATCTCTGTTTTATATTAATAGAAATATCTTTTCCTGTCGAATAATGTGTATTTAAATGAGTATTTGATCCATGGAAGCTTTTAAATGCTTATATGTTATTGATTATATATGCTAGAGTAGGTATAACACAATTATATATAGCATGATTTTCTTGTTTGCTGAATGTTGAGGAAGCAAATTGCCAATACAAGCTGGAGTGGAAAAGCTCAACGGCGATTTACATCAACCGTATGGAATAAGGTACGAATTGAGATCCTTTAGTGTTAGATGTTTGGTTTCTCTTGTATATAGGAAAGGATTGATTTCTGGAGTTAATCTGTCTGTTGTGGTACTCCAAGCATAGGAATTTCTCTCCGTAATAGATATGGTCCCTTTGTCATAAGCAAAGTTCTAGAGAAAGGGGCTTATGAGCTTGTGGATTATGATGGAATACCCTTTGGGCAACCTCGCAATGGGTTGTACCTGAAAAGGTACTATGCTTAAATTGTTTTTGTATGGTACCTTGTATATATGTATATTTTTGGATTTCAGTGTGTTGTGTTTTGATTCAGTATGGTGTTGAGTTTAGTGTCCAAACTGTTTATACCATGTTTTGGTTATGCAGATTGGATGGATTTTTATGTCTTCACTAATGGTGCTTGCCGTCATACCTCGAACCTTGCTTCAGCTGCTTGGGTGCTTTATTCCCCAGCTCATGACTTGATCAGTTTAGGAGCGGTTTTTATTGTTCACGCTACGAAAAACATCACCAAGTATCATCCAGTAATAGGTCTACTGACTGAGGCTGCATCTCGAGATATTCATGATTTGGTAGTGTTTATGGATTCACAATTAATGGTTTGTCATCTAAACCATGTCTATACCATCATAAACCTTATACTCCTCCATTTATTTTGGAGAGTATTTTTATTATAGAGGTCATTCAAGTGTATCACTTACAGGCATATCCCTAGGTCAGATAATGCAGTTGTTGATTCCTTAGCAAACTACATCCTAGACAGGTATATACCCCATTAATAACTTGTAAAATAAAAATGGTTCATTGTAAAATAAACTATGAATGACACATAAAACTCATGTAAATATGATTTCCATTTGATACATATAAACACTGGTAATAAGTCTGTATATATATATATATATAAAAAGAGTGTTTTTTACAAAAAATGTTGTCACGGGACCTCATATCAAGCACTATGGCTTTTAGGAAATACAAAATCGCACAAAAACCTTGAAGCTAGTCAGCTTTCAGTAGTACATCATGCATTCCACCATCTAATGATGCTCATGATAGCACATGATGGCCTGTGCTACCCTACATAGCAGTCGGCTGAAGCGAACTGGCACTCCTGTAGTGTGTCTCTGATACCTCATGGGGAGGTCATCTATCGCTGCGTCTGGGATGTCAATAGTTAGCCTCTCCAGGTTCTCCTCTAGCTCAGTAAGATGGTCATCACCTCTATTAACAAATTGATCTTCGACTAGCCTATCTATCGAGGAGGGTCACCCATGACATGCACCACCAACATTTGCATGTAAAGTTTTAGGTCTTGGTACTACCCATAAAAAACATAAAATATAAAAATATAAAAACATGATCAACATTTTAGGGTTTTACTTCTTACCAATATCTCCCCACTAAGAACCAGGTGGTAATGGTAGATCGGGTTCGCCTCTGAAATCAGTCCCTGCATATGCATAATCCTCTATCATGAGCATCTAGTCATGCAGCCAATGGAAGAAAGCGTCCTCGAATTTCACCTTGGCCTTGCCACCACCTGTACGAGCCATGATCTCTACCCACCTCAGCATGCGTGGGTCTCTATCCCTAAGCTCAATAAACATCACCTGGGGCATCATGAGAGGTACCCTCTCGAAGAAGAAGCACGCTAAAATGGACCCATAACCAAACTACTTTAGTTCCCCTTGCCAACATTTTTTCAACTGGTCCTTGAAAATAGGAAGAAGTGCTTCTGCCCAGTTAAAAATTGTAGGTGGCGTAGCTTCTAGGGTGTTAACACCTGTATTTAACAAAAGAAATATAAGACCAAGGGGAGGTAAAATTGTGTTGTTTAAATACTTTGGTTTAAATATTATAGTACAAAAGTGACGTAATGGTCTAAAGAGTAGCCAAGTTAGCAAAATCCTAGGCTGTGATCGAAAGAAGGAGCCAATCCATGGCTGATCCTCCCTCCGCCTTTCAAAACATGCGAGGAGGATAGCAGAAGTTCGGGCCTTTAGCCGCCTGCGCAAATCAAGGGTTACAAATTGATCCGGGGACGATCTGCGGTTCATAACAAATCCGCAGGGAGAAAGTGCAAGTTAGTTAAAGAAATGGGAGCTGGCGGAATCACATATATTCCTCTCGATCCGATGGTGGAGGGACGAAATCGGATCACATCGGCAGCTGGGATTGATTCCGCAGCCGGAACCTGTGCGGCGGATAAGCACCAGAGCTTCTAGCGGAAGGGGTACGTGGAGGTTAATCCGACGGCCGAGGATTAAAGACAGCGTGGATCGACGGCCATTTTGATTTCTGGGGGATGAACATGCACGCGGGATAACCTTTGAGCCACCCAGCGGAACTCATTACTTGCCGCTCGATCCAACGGTTGGAGATCAGAGGGTAATAGATCAACGGCTAACAGTGATTCCGGGATGGAAACTTGTGCACCGGATAAACTCACATCGCCCAGCGGAATGTGGTACGTGTCACATGATCGGACGGTTGACGAGTGCTGGGCAATCCCATCAACGACCGGAAAGAATTTCGGAGGAGGAACAGGCGCAGAGTATAATCCCGGATTGCCCGGTGGAATCGGGTACGTGGTGCTTGATCCGACGGTGTGGAGCTGAAGGCAGATCGCATCAACGGCGGGGAGTAATTCCGCTGATCTAAGTTTCCCGACGGATAAAGCGAAGGATCCCAGCGGAATTGAGTGGGTGCCACATGATCCAACGGCCCGCCCATAAAGGAAGATCAGATCGACGGCTGTAGATGTTTTCGGGACCCAGAGTTGCACGGTAGTTAAGGTCAGACGGCTCAGCGGAATGTGGTACGTGGCGTTTAATCCAACGGTGAGGGGTGGAAGTACATCACATCAACGGTCACGAGCGACCCCAGAATGGAAACTTACACGGTGCTTAGCACCAAGATGCCCAGCGGAAAAGGACACGTGGTGTACAATCCGAAGGCCAGAAATTTGCACAGAAGGGATCAAAGGTTGAAAATGAACCCGGAGGAGACAGATGCACGGCTATTAGAGATAAGTAGTGGTTGCGGAAATAAATGCTTCCCACGTGTCAAATCGGGGCGGTCCTATAAAGGCAGAATTGACCTCTTCTGTGATTATTTTATTGCTCGGGACCCAGCGAAAAGGACCTGTCGATTTGGGCGCTTCCAGTTGTCAGTACCAGACGCACTCCGAACACGCGCCTTCACGGTGAGCCAGGTAGGACCTTGATCCTGTAACTTCTTCGCCCAATTATTATTATAAATTGAGAAATGGACCAACAGAGCGAAGCTTCTGTGTCTGGTCGGGTCCCGGATGAAAGGGAAGAATTCTTGGTAGATAGACACAGGGGTGTCTGCGACCCTTTCCTATCTATAGGAAGTGTGTCTGGCAGCAAAGAAAGGTTATGGTCTTATTTTTTGCAGGGAAATGATGTTCTGAATGTATGCAAGTCCTTTTTATACTTTTTCGCCCTGGAGAAAACCCTCCACTTCCCTGAATTTGCCGAATGGTGCACGATAAATTATTCTCCCTCTCAGAGGGTCATTGTGAGTCAGTCCACATCTAGGATATTGTGTAAAATTGATGCTTCAGTAGTAAGAGAAAATCTTAGTTTGCCCGAAAGTTACCCTGGAAACCGTGAGTCTGTAAATGAAGCTGTCCTTGCTGAGTTTTTCCGAAGTTGCCCAATCGACGCTCGCTCTCGATTCCTGTCAAGTATCCTGAAGGAAGGTCAGTCCCTGGAAGGCCTTTCCTTACCTTACCCCTTGCACGTTTTTAGAACTGAGGCGAAATTGGTAATGTCTTTGGTTTGTCAGGTGTTAGGTCTAGATGACGATTGTTGTATAGGTGATGTTATCCTTGGTTTCCTGTTAAAAGTAAATTCTTTGAGTCCCGAGTCCCAGTCAGTTCCTGTACTTAATTTAGACGAGTATCTTGCCGAAGCAATCCACCTCCAGCTGACTGAATTTCCCAAGGTCCAATTTTTTAGGTTTCAAACACACTTACTTAACATGTTGATATGTTCCAATGTTACCGAATTGAAGTTCTTGAGTACTCTGTCCTCTTCTGATTTGCCAAAGCAAATCCACCTGATCGAATTTGCCAATTCGATCATGTCCGAAATATACAGGATGCTGTTTGATGGAGAATTGCCCCGGGTCTTTGATGAAATGAAATATTTGATGTAGTCTTCACCCGAAGGTTGGGTGGGAGACTAGTTCCTGTACAAAGATTACACTGTTTTGAGAGTGTACGGCTTTACCGGTCAGCCTTATAGGTTGCCTTCTTTTTTAACTCCAAGGATTTTTGCTCTGGAGTTTATGAGACAAAGGTTGTTATCAGAGGAGGAGCACTTCGGTGCTTTCCGAAAATCTTTGAATATTAAATTTCCTTTTAAGGTCGGCCCTTTCATTTTTAAAGGCAAAGGTGCCCTGGCATGTATAGAGAGACTGATGGAACCTATGGATTTCATTAAGGATGTCAATATGAACTACGACCCTCACCAGGTGATATCATTAAGAAAGAAGGCAAACAGGAACAAACCGTTCGAGCATCAAGCTGTTGAAGGGTTAGCTGAAACAGCTAATTTGCTCCAATTCACTGACGAGTCCAAAGATGAGACAGAGGCACATCCTGCATCTCGTTCAGAGATCCAAATCACGGAGGGTGTCAGTGTTGCTGTCAAGAGGAGTTTGGTCGAAGCCGAGAGTATGGATATGGATGAAGAAACATCCCATAAGAAGGCGAGGCTGCTCGTAGGAGGTGAGATCGTGGATGAAGGGGCGTCCAGAGTTTTCAAAAAGGCTGCTCTGGTTCCCCTGAAGACAGTACAGGTCAGTCAGTTTTCTTTTATAGATTCAGAAAGTGACGGTAACAGTCCAGAGTTCGGCCCCTTGTTTAAATCAAAAGAAGAGCTCAAGATGAGCTACCTAGAAAAGAGGAAGCAATCCCTGGAGGAAATGAGAAATCTGCTCCCGAGGGTAAGGAACCTGCATAGTTCTAAAACATCTCTAGTTTCTGCTAGAGATGCAGAGAAGAATACTTTCAAGATGACCA
>LPNX011020963.1:432088-494537 GCA_001517045.1 Pseudotsuga menziesii | reverse complement strand
ATAAGTGGAATGTCGAGAAGGAAGAACTACTGTCCCAAATTTCCGTGATGAAGAAAGACCAGACTGTGGAAAAGGAGATTATGGATGAGCTAATAAGCCAAATCCCTGCCGGTGACGACTTATCTATTGTAGATATCCAAAAGCCGTTAGCTGATTGTTCTGCAGATGACCTGTTGGAGTCTATGTCCCAAGTGAGTTTAAGGGAGGAAACTATTAAGGAATTGCAAGCCGAGAATGAAAAGGTGAAAACCGAGTTAACCAAGGTAAGCGAAAGCAGAATGCAGCTCTTACAGGACAGGAGCCAATTACAGCAGAAGGTTGATGAACTGAAAGAAAAATGTATTGGGAAGGGCCCCCTTCAGGGGGCGAAGCACATCATTTGGGACACCCTAAGTATTGAAGTTACCAAGTTTAGGCACTACCTTAATTATATTGATGATTTGTGTGGATTGATAGATTCAGCTCAGCAAAGATTGAGAGTGGTAAACGAACACATGGCGAAAAGACCTCTCGCTACAGCCCAAAACACCCTGGATTTCCTGAATTCATTAACATATCAAAAGTTGCATGACATGGGCATAAAGGACAGAGTATCAATAACCCTGTCAGCAAAGAAAATCATTCACAAGCACCAGTTAATGAAGATTGTTCAGGACAAATCAGAAGAATTAATGGTACAGGTCAACAGGTTCAAAAAAGAGTTTGAAGGGCTGTTCGAAGACGGGTTGCCATGCTTCTGGAATGAAAAGGGTCGAATGCTCCCGCAGGAACATTATAATCACCTGATTGTCAGGGCTCGCATGGACCATTCAAAGTTTAATGAGCTGGAGAAGAGCCTATCGGGAGAAACCATTGTGGACATGCTAACTGAAGATTTCAAAGTCCTGCAGAAGTTCACAGCTATCAGAACCAGATTGCCTAAAAAGTCCTACGAAACATACATGGAGCTCGAGGTAGCCATCCGGGAAATGATGGAAAGCGACACCCCAAGTTTCGAACAGTGGAAGGCTGTAGAGCGGCTGGGGAAAATAAATTTTACTCTTCCTCCGTAGGAACAAGTGGCAGATACCGTGGAGCTGATTTGGCAAAAGACGTGGAGCTGTTGGGGCAAAGATTCAGAGCTGATGGACCAAATTTTGTTATCCAGTTGTTTCATGCTTTATGATCGGTTAGGGATGGAATTGTAACAACTTCCTAGTGGTGTAGGATTTCAGTTACAAACTCTAATTTACGCCAGTCATTCTGTTATTGATCTGCTGGAGGCAGACTTATTGTTTGATCTATAAATTTGTATCTCTTTTATGAGATGGGGGTTGGAACCCATCAGATGAAGTAATTTGTGGAGAACATATCTGTATTGTTTTTAATACCAAATGAATGCATGAGAGTTTTTTTTTTCAGAGATTCATGTATCATTGACATTGTAGTCCGTGCTTTCTTTCTCTGTGTGATTTGTAATTTTTCCTGTGTAACGCTCCATTCTGTTTTTTCTGTCGTATCTGGAACACAGTGTTTGATGTTTAGAATTCATATGCTTATGCTCTATTCATCGTTTCAGGTATTATATGATCTTTTCTACCAAAGTTGATATGGAATTCATCTTAGACGCTTTGTATTGATGGGCTGTTCTCTCATTTCTTCTATTTTCACCCTGACAAATGAAATGACTGCAATTATGTGATTATCTTGCCTTTGAAAAATCCTGTGTATGCATTTTGGGAATCTTTTTATATGTATATGACTCCGTTTCCCAATGGATATGTGATTGTTTCAACCAAATAAATAAACCTTTTGAATATTGTTATCGTTTGGTCTTGCAATTTGTAAAGTTCATGTTGAGAGATCCCTCTCTGGGAGAAATTACCAATATCTTCCTAAAGTGGTTTTGCTGTTACCTCGGGGTGTACCTTTCCACAACCTGGGTACATTCTGAGTGCTAACACAGGGCATATAGTAGATGTGCCCAGGATGCCTAATGAGGCCCTTGGCTTCCATCGAGCCTCTGCATAGCAAACAAAACTATGTGAAGTGGTGCATCCACCACAACCCTGATGGGAATCTTCTTACTTGACATTTTTGTGCTAGGAAGACAATGGCGAATGATCAATTCTTGTTTAGTCATGTCCTCTCCTCAGGAACTAGTTAGAGAAATAGGGGCCCCTTGTTTGGACAACCCTGTCAAGAAGTAGATGTATTCCACCTCTATAGTCAAAACATGAGGTCCCACCTCAAAATGCTGCTGCTCTGGGTTCCACATCTGTAGAATATATTCCAGTAAGTGGGGATACGAAACCATAGGGGTACAGAATAATTTCAAGAGGCCACAACCCCATAGGGAAGCCACACAACCCGTATTTCTTGCTGCAAGGGCATCGTCATCATCGTGCTGTATTTCTTTCCAAATAACAATTTTTTTATCAAATGAACCTACCGAAAACCATTAAAAATCCATTTAGAAGCATATCCAACCATCAAAGTTGCTTGCAAAATTTTATTTTGGCTAGGCCATATGTTTTTTGAAGCTCATGGTCGGCACTGCCTTTTCCTAGTTAAGACATAACGGTGCCACCACCTGTGTTGAACTGGAAAAAAATGATTTATATCGGGCATCACCTTTCTCGTAAAGGCCAAGTGCGGTGCCCTCCATTGCTATTTTAGGTTTGACCATTGAGCTCAAAAATACATCAAAATAAAAAATTGGAAACCATGAAAGAAAAGAGGATGGTTTTAACTTTTACCTAAATCTGACGGTGTGAAAAACGAACGGTGGATGCTCCCCTAATCTCTAGCTGAAGTTTTGGCTCCAAATATCCCAAAATGATCTCCAAAGGTTTGGTAAATAGTAAATAAGTTGGTTTTTACTATTTACTTAGCTTTTATAACATGTTTTTAGGGTTTTTATGTTTTAAAATCATTTTTTTATAAAAATACCCTTTAATATAGTTCATAAAAGTCATTTTCTCGAATATTTTTGGAAACTAATGGTCATTTTTAAGTCTTGCAGGGGCAGGAATAAGCAGTAATGTCTATGGAGAAGTTTGTTTTTGAATTTTTCATACTTTTGGAAAACAGAAAAAGTCCTTGAGCATTCATTTCGATACTTTGATCGCGCTCCCAAAACCCAATATCAAAGTTCCGAGAATTTTCAGGCTCGTAAAAACCTTTCATCATGAAAAGAGACCTAATGGAGTCTCCTTTAAACTCTTTTTAGACTCCATAAATATGAAAATATTGTCGAGTACTTGTCTTCTTCATACTCATAAAATTATTTGAAGAGTCATCTCTCCGACGGTAGTTTATCTTTTTTTCGGTTCGGATGGACTATTTACAAAAAAGGAACACTCCAGCCAATCATGACTAGAAGAGTTCTCTTAGGTATTATTTTATACTTTTTCGGGCCCTAGAGACTAAATCATACGAAAAAGGAAACTTTTGGAGTCTTCGTCTATCTTCATTCAGACTCTCTAAACGTGAACAATAACCGAGTTAACTTTCATTGGACTCATTAATTTAAACACTAAGAGACCCTATTTTTGGGAACGAACCCCTCCTTTCTCAGGTTCATAAAACATATGAGTTTGGACTTGTCCAAAGGACAAGCTAAAATGAGTGTTTGTTACCCCCTGTGAACTCATAAAAACAAAAAGAGGCACTCATCAATCATGATGGGGAACTTAAGGAAAGGAAATCAATTCATTTTTGCAAATAAATGGTAGTTTTTCGTCACCTTTGAACATGACACCTATCTGCATTTCATTTAGTCAATTGGGTAAATCAGCTTGTCTCTGACTCGATCCACTTTCATGAGTCATGTCACTCCTTTGAGAATGCATTGTCCATTGTTGCATTATGTTCCGTCTCGTCGAGTCAATGCTGCCAAGTCTTTTGTCGTGCCACCCAATGTTCAAAGGGAAGTTGAAAGTTTACCTCTGCAATCAAAACATCCTTTGTGTTAGTAACTTTTGAGTCAGTCCTATGTTTACATTATCTACAACACTCCAAAACTTTGTTTCGAGTTTCGTGTCGTCGATGTGGGATTCATCATGGCCCTCCTTTGACGAGACTATTCCTGTCGACATCATCTCATTGTCTAGGAATTAGTATTAGAAACAAGTTTAGTACTTTGAGATCTATATGCCTCAATGACAAATTCTCTCACTATCAACATAGGTTGACATCATTGACCTTTGATCGATAGACTTGACTAAGTGTTTGACTTCAAATCATCTATTCACACTTAGAATTTTGTACTAGGGTACCTTGGGAATCATTGACATCAATGGTAATCTCCCTCACACTTATTAATGGTTCACATCATTGACCGCTAATCAAGTGGTTTGTACCATGTTGAACTTCAAATCATTGTAATCACATGGATAGGATTGTACTTAGTGGAAGATGAGACGAAGACCCTAGGTATTTGTTGAAAATCACTCATAGATTTCTCCCGAGGTTGCGATGGAGTATATTGTATGAAGTGCCATCATGGATCCACATTTGTATGGTTATGGTTATGCTCAAATTTGCGTCTGTACGAAATATATCTACATTGTATATCTAGTATCTATGTACAAGTTTGAGTCCTCTATCACAAGGATCTATGATGTATTCTAGTATCCATGGTTGTTAATCTCTCTTATGGATCTTCCTTGTATTGGTCTGCAGCCATGATGAAGACATATTTGCTCATGATTCAAAAGTATTGATGTATTGCAGATTCCTAGTTGATGATCTCCTATCAAGATGATTCTTTCCTCAAAGTGATAACTTGCTCTTTCAAAGCTCTCACCTATCGTATCCCTCTAGCCTCATGATTTGGGGGGAGTTCTGTTACACCTAAATCTCGTCATCAACATGTGATGAGATCCCAAACTTCAGTGCTTGCCCTTAATCCCAAATTTTGAAGTGAGAATATTGGTCTAGACATCAAATATACATATGAAAATCCAGCACCACCTCTACCCTTTAGTCAAAAAAGGTACCTTGTTCAGCACCTCCTGTAATGTATTAGCAGTAAGAAGTGGCACCACCTTTACCCTTTGCTCAAGGTGCAGTTATGCCTTGTCACCGCTCTGTCTCAGTGAGTAAGAAGCGGTGCCCTTGGTAAAAATTTAAGAAAGAGAGGTTCTCATGAAGCTTCTCGAAAGAAGGTTTCGTGGAACCCATATCCCTACTCACTAGTGCCATTTGGGCTCGAGATCCATCCTTTGGGGATCTCCTATCCACCTCACCCACCAATTTCTCAACCATTTCTATCCATCCCAATCCTATAAAAGCAAGATCATATCCATGGTTGAAGGGGGGGATTAAAGTTATGTTTGCTTTGATATTCTGGCCTAAATCAGTAGAGTGAGCTTGAGGGAGCAAGTTGGAGCTATTGGGGACGAGATGTTGGATTTTTGAAGGAGTACATTGACACTAAGGCATAGGCTATAAAATTCTTCTCTATTATTTAATGCAAAATTGGTTCCTTTACCATAAAATATATTGTGTTATTATCGTATGTTTTATTGTTGAATTCCTTAGTAATTAACATAGAATAGTGGATCATATTCTGGTGCTATTTGATCTTGTTTGTTGTTTTCTTGTGATTATGCAGGTACATCCATGAAGGACCATCATTACAGGAAACATATATATTGTTACATCAAAGAGACTGATTCCAGATCTCAACCCATTGTAGGGAATGTCTTCCAATCTTGTCGTGTACCATTTGTTCTAGATCTGAACCATTCAGACTAGAGGAGCAACTCTTGTCCACAGGAGGTGCAAAATTCCTAGCTACAAAAGTACACCAAGACTGTCTTTTTGAGCATTGATAATAGATTGCTTAGGATACTTGATTTGGTTCATTCTGATATATGTGGTCCAATGTATTTTGTTTCATTGAATGATTTTGAGTATTATGTGAAATTCATTAATGAATTCTCCAAGAATACCTAAATTTACTTTCTGAAGATTAAGGAGTCGAAAGAAGTCTTGCAAATGTTCCAAGAGTTCAAATCTCTTGTGGAGAACCAAACTGGAAGGACTATTCTAATATTGTTTTTATACAATGGGGGTGAGTATACTTCCAAGGAATTTAATGTGTTTTGTGCATAGGATGGGATTAGGAGACAGATTATAGTTCCATATACCCCACAACAGAATAGGGTTCGAGAGAGAAATAACCAAGCCATTCTTAGAGTAGCAAGAGTGATGCTTCATGATCAGAGTTTTCCAATATTTCTTTGAGTTGAGGCTTGTAGTACAACTATGTACATTTAGGATAGGATTCCCCATAGCGATTTGGGGTGAAGAAATCATAAGGAGTTTTTTTTAAGGAATAATCCTGAGGTGGGTCATTTCAAGATATTTGATGGTTTGAATTAATATTATGTCCCTTTAGAGAAGAGGACAAAGTTGAATCCCACAAGAGAAAAGGGAATTTTTGTGGGGTATTATGAGACTTCGAAGGCCTTCCACATATACACTCATTCCCTTAGAAGAGTTGTTGTGAGATGGGAGGTGATATTTGATGAGGAGAGGGACTTCAAGAAGTATCCTGAGTCAAAATAAGGAGAGTAGTAGGCTCCCACACTGTTGGCCTCTTTTCCTTACTTATGCGACCCAGGTTTAACAAAAACACAAAACCAACAAAATACCCAAATACATCGGCACGACAAAGAAAGATCAGTAGGAAAAACCCACGAGGCAGGCGTAGTCTCACCTGAAATATCTTAATGTGTAACTTCCAGAACCATGTTTTCATAGTTGGCAAGGGAGTAGAGTCCCTTGGCGCATGGACAAGGTGCTCGACAGAGATGGAGGGATGGAATATTTCACTACTCGACAAGGGCGCAACAGTGCGGCACATCTAGTGTGTGACACTACTTTATCCTTGCAAACTTTAACAACTGGTGTAACTATGCAATGCAATTGATTCCTTGAATGTAAATGAAAACGGAGCAATAGTATTATAAACTAACAGTATTTTAACATGAGTAATACATAGGGCTCGGCAATGCTTTAGTTATTCATTCATTTACTACATTCATCAATATTGTGACAATCATTCACACAATAACTATAAATAATGGAAGATAATCAAACATTCAACATTGACAATTAAACATTCAACCATTCACATTCATCAACACAGGAAATAATGTGGAAACCCATCTAGGAAAAACCACCAAGGTGTTCTTCATCTAGCATGAGAAATATAGGTAGCACTTTGCAGTCTGTGACTAACAGACTATTCTTAAGATATGTCTTTTAGCTTAACTCTTCTTTCTCTCATGCTCTCTAGTTTATTGCTTCTATCTACTCCTATGGATCTGCACACATCTTGGATCAACTCTTATACTCTATTGTCTACGCACTCATCTGCAGATCAACTCCTACAAAATGGTATGCACACTCAGCTGCAAATCCATGGCTCAACAAACTTCTACTATCAGAATCCTCTCTGATATTCTACAATACTTCTACTCTTACCAACTCTTAATGAAGCTAACCCTTATACAAAGCGGGTTCCTCCTATTTATAATGTTTACAAGACCTCACAGGGTCGAATGAGTACAAATCAATTATTACAGACTTAAGTAGCTACAAAATATATTCTATTACATTAATGTTGGCCCATACCTAGCCTCCAAAAGTCCTGCATTACATTAACCACATCCTTAACTGGTCACAAAAACATCTTTTAGCCTGTCTATACAAGTCCTAAATAGCTACAAAACTATCTTTTAGTCTTCCTTTGGCTCGTCCTTTTGCAGTATCCCTTAACTTGTGCCTGTTCAGCCTTAACTCTTCTACCAGCCTCTTCCACCAACTCATATCTACCTCTCCTCCTTGCATCGATCCTCGTCGCTGCTTCCTCTTCTCTGTGCTTGCACTTCTTCCTTTACCTGATTTTCTCTGTCACGCATCGGATTATTCCTTGTGTAATTTTTCTTTCCCAATAAGTCCCCAACACTCACATGTGGCTCGTCCCAGGCCACTAAGAAAAAATTTAGAAAAATTTGAAGTTTCTGCAAAATTAAAACTTCTGGCGCATGTTGCACCACAGGACCAGCCTTGTCCTAAAATTCCTGCAAAATTTGTTGCACCCAGGAAAAATTTGTGTTGACCTCTTCAGCTTGCTTTTCCAATCATTCTACATGGTCATAACTGATATGTTCTGACGATCTTGTGTCCAATAACTAAGTGATATGTTGAAGCTTCTGTTGTATAGGCTGAATAAGCCCTGTAACTCGTTCTGCATCTGACTAGTGCGCTGTCACTTTGTCATTACTTCTTCATTCTTGGTCACAAAGAGCTTGGAATTCCTGCTGGAATTGCTTCAGTTCAGATACTTTTGCAACCTTCTCCTTAAAGGAAAACTTCTACATGTCTGCTTTTACCATTGCAATTTTCAAGTTGGTTTGCTAGGCATCTTGCTTGATATTTTTCATTGCTTCATCTTCCAGAAGAAATCCCCATGTCCCAAAGATGGATTCAACTGCCTCACTGTAGAGCTATTCTCCTTGCCTTATCCTTACCATAGCCTCAGATGTTGTATTCCTATGTTCTTCAAGCACCTTAGGAGGTGTTCTTGGTATCTGCTATTCCTTTCGCTCCTCAGCTTGTTTCCTGATTTCCACCACAATCCACGATAGTCGGCCAACATTGGCAGCTGAATCCTCATCCTCTTGGCTTTCTTCTGGTGGGAACTATGCAACTGCGCTCTTGATGGCTTCTACTAGTGTAATCTGACTCTGTTCACGCGCCTCGATCTCCTGGTCCTTTTCCATAAGGAGGACATTACACTCTTTCGCCTTCCTTTTCTGCTTGTTTTCCTAATATGCAAGAGAATTCTCATGGATCCGTATTTTAGTGGCAGCCATAGGTTGAATAGTATAAACTTCATCTAGCATGATTTTAGAGAAATCCATATATAGTATCTCAAACCCATGGACAACATTATCAAACTCAGGCATCCCTATCTCCATTGTGTGTGCCTAGATGTCTATCTTTACCGACGACAACAAGAGTGGTGTTACTAACTCATCATTTGGATCCACACTGTAAGTATCAGCCTTGATTGTGATTTTTAGCTCATTGATAGCCTCATTCATGGTATTGATATGGTCCTCCAGTTTATCAGTTAGGCGCAGCTTCTTTTTACTTAGGCCCTTCAAACTAGACTTTACGACCTCTGTAATTTCTTCTAAAAGCAAGCTTATGTCTTCCTCGGCTAAATTTAAAGTGTTAGCCATCTTATCAGCTTTATGCTTTTTGTGTCATAGTTGAGGCTGCTCTGTGTTTCGTGCCTCTTCTCAGGCTTTCTGCACATCCTCATCTGTAGGTGTGTCTTCAGATTCATCGTCATTATCCTTTTTGTGTTCACTGTCATCATCATTGGAGCTCGATGAATGATTGTCTTACCTGTCGCCACCGTCATTGCCTTTCCCATCATCTTGGACATTGCCTTGACCATTCCCTTAGCCATTTCCTTAGCACTTTCCATGGCCTCCTCCTTATCCATTCCCTTTACTAACTCCCTTATTTCCTCTTTGGTCCATCTATACATCGATCGGGACACACCATTCTGTAGGCCAATTTTGGACGATTATGTCTACATCCACATAAGTGATCATAAACCCCACCTGGTGTGCTTGCTTGTCCGAGTCTCATCGCGGCTCTAATATAACATTGTGAACACCAGACTAAAAGTTTATAAACAAGGCATATTTTTGCATTGTCACGGATATTACTCTATGTGTCTGCTTTATTACATCGCGTAGTGCCTCGCTGTGCAGAAATAACTCAATGTTATTGTCCTTCTGCTGAATCCTGTCCTCCTTATCCTCCTAGAGGTTTTGATACTTTGCGCTAAGGAAAAGAACTGGGATATCCAATGGCTAGGAGTTCGGTGGGTTGGACCAAAGAATGAAAGAAATTAAAATGAGCAACCAAGAGTAGTGGAACTTGGCTTTGTCCTCCTCCTACACTTTCTCTGCATCATCTATCAGCTCATTGAACAAGTATTGCGACTAGTTGAAGATCATGCCCATTGGGCATTGTTCTATGATTTCTATCATTCTGATGGTGCACTCATTCAGCCTCATCTTGCACAGCAGCTTGCAAGATAGGATTTTTGCTATGAACCTTATTGTGTTGTCCTCTATAGGGGAAATGAGGAATCCCTGACTTGCATGTTGAGGATCATATTTCAACTTCATCTTGGTCGTATCTTTGTTTGGGGGGAGATACAACACAAGGTATTTTTCTACCTTTGGCAAGCCCATTATCGATGATATGAGATCGAAGTCGATAGGGTAGGGTTGATTGAGCCATAAATATCCTCTCTGGAAACACAAGAGGAGCTATCACACATATGTAGTTACTTGCATGCTTCAAACAAAGTGTGACATGAGAAGCAAATTTAACAAGCATGTGTTGTCTACACCACTGGCCAACTCCGTTGGTACTACAATATGGGGCTCGGGTGGCATGGCTAGAAATGTAACCATGTAATTTTTTGTTTCTAATCCTGCCTACTTGTAGGTATCAACATCCTCAAACTATAGCTTGGCCAGCTTCGGCAGTATATCCATCAACAGGGGTACACCAGTGGGGATCCAGGGTGTCTCTAAGGAGGAGCACACTTTCGATGGAAGCTTTACTTCCAGTGCCTCTTCCCTCCTCTCCCTAACATAATGTGGTAATAGGTTCTGATCTTCAATGGTGGCTCCTGCGTATCTACGTGGTGGCGAGTCTAGTGCGTCCCCCCCCAACATGTCCTCAGTAGGCATATACATAGAGGCTTTAGCCTTACGCTTCTTAGATATCTTCGGCCTTGATTATTCTGGAGCCTCTCTTAGCGGTACGACTGGTTGTGGGCATGTAATTGGTGGATTAGCAGGTAGATTCTGAACAGGGTTGAGCATGGGGCCCAAACCAAAGGTTGGAACAGGATCCAAACCGGTCGTAGGAGTTATATGTTGTCTTGGTCACACCATCATTTCTAATTCTTGTTCTTTCTACTGTACCTTTGACGACACAATTTATTCTTCGATCGAACATGGTGAAGCGATAGTCACGTTAGATTTCTCACTGGCACTGGATATATCAATAACCATTAGCTTTAGATCTCAATCTCAAGCTTTGGTTCGCTATAGTTCTATGTGTGCATGTAAAATAATTATATCTGCTCAATCCTCGTATTTATAGGGATGCGCCCATCCTGCATGCAATTATTCGGTGGCATATCGACGTCTTGTCGATCACATGGGATTCTCGTTCGATGCTTTGCACATCAATTAATCTACTCAAGTTATGAGTTGTACTTGTCAGGATAGTTATGGTAGTTATGACGGAGATGATTCATGGGACCAAAAATAACATCACGATTCTCCTCGAACTCATCAAATTAATGATGCTTCACTATCATAAATTCCTATATCTTTTCAGGTATCCGATATTTAATGACGGCCAGTTTTGATTCCCTCTTTTTACTATGATTTTCCTGCTTCCATCACAGATGTGTGATAAAACAATTTTCTACCCTTTCTTTCTCTTTTTTTTTCATGCGCAACGTGACCTTATCCAGGCATGTCATGGCCATCATAGTAAGGTTTCAGGAAACTACCATTGACCATTCTTGTGACGTATGTTCCATATAGCTTCTGCAATTTCACTACGCCTGCATCAGTGATGTGTGCAATCAAATATGGCCCTAGATAATTCTTCTTCAAATTTCCCTGATGTTTGAAGAACTTACTATCATACAACAAAACAAGTCCTCTGACTTTGAATGGCTTAATCCTGATATGGCAATCATGCCCTGCTTTTTGTATTTGCTTCTCTATGTTTTGATGGAATCCTGGGATGAAGCGTTCCTCTTCCATCTGAACGAGCTATGACAACCTTTGCTCGACGGCATCTCCATCAGTCATTTTTGTCAGCACAACAATTCGTAAGCTCGGCACAATGTACTCCATTAGCACAACATCTTCTTGTCCATACACTAGTATGAATAGAGTGTGTCTTGTCAGTCGTTTGCAAGTGGTGCGGTATGCCCATAGCACAACTAAATTTTTTTGATCCCAATCATCTCGACACACATTGCACACTTTGGTTAATGCATTCTCTAGAATCTTGTTGAAGGCTTCAACCATTCCATTCTCCTGAGGATGATAGGGTGTCATATTCTTATGCTGAATCTGGAATTATGCAATAAGATCAGCAATCATTTCGTTAACAAAATGCGTACCTTGGTCGCTGAGCTGAATTTTTGGATAGCCAAATCTAGTCACCACATTCTCAAATAAAAACTACGGTGTAGTCGCAGCGGTGCAATCCTTAACAGGTGTGGCTTCATTCCATCTGGTTAACTAGTCTGCCGCTATAATAATGTAGCACGCACTATTCCTCTTCGCTGGTGGACTGATCGGTCCAAAAAAAACACTAGCCCATTTGTCAAATGCTTGAAGGGTTATCTGAGGTGCAAGCAGCATCTCGCCATGGCGCAATGGTTTTCCTGTTCTCTAGAAGATATCACAATGACAAAAAAAGCTCTTGGTATCTATATGTATGGTTGACCACCATAGTCCTGCTTGCAGTATCTTGCGCACGGTTTTCTTTCCAGTGTAGTGTCCTCTTGTGGCTCAACATGTGCTTCACTCATTACCCATTTTCATTCATAGTGAAAAACACATCGTCACAATATCTCATCCACTCCCACCTTGTACAGATGACCTTCAATCAATGTATAATCAGTAACTTTGGCAACTAGATGTTTCTTCTGGTTAGTGGAGAATCCGTCAGGCACATAGCCTATGCTCAGGAAGTGGATGCAACATTAAATTCCTTGTTCTGATCCTCCATCATGGTGACTACAAACAATTGCACTTCAGGAAAGTTATCCTCCATACTGGTTGGTTCTCCACCACTTTCTATCCTTAACAGGTGGTTAGGTCCAACATTCAGTTGAGTAGGATTAACTATGACCTCAAAGTCAAATTCCTGAAACAAGAGAAGCCATCGAAAGATCTCCCCCCCCAACACTGGCTTGTTGACCAGGTATTTCAATGTCGAATGATTAGTGTACATCTTTAAATTTCCACCCAACAAGTAATCTCAGAACTTCTGAAGCACATAAACTATGGCGAGTCCTTCTCTCTGTTGTCATGTAATTTTTTTTTTGTCATTGACAGCTTTCTACTAGAAAAATCAAGAGAGTGGTCAAGCACACCCTCAGCTGGTTGCGTCAAGACTATGCCGAGCACGACAGGCAACGCATCGACATGAACATGGAACTCCTTCTTCTAGTCTAGGAATACAAGTATTGGCGCAATGGCCATCTTTTTCTTTAATTTATCTAAGATTTCCTGATGAGGCTCCATCCACTGAAACTTTGCATCTTTCTTCAACAGTTTCTCCATAGGTGTAGTTATCTCTGCATATCCTTTGATGAACTTCCTATAATGGCATGTGTGTCCTAACACTGATTTGAGTTGCGAGACTAATGTAGGTGGTGGTAAGTCAAGGATAATCACAACTTTCATTGGGTCGACCAAAATACCATTGTGAGAAATGATATGACCCAACAACATGCCAAATGGTGCACAAAAAATACATTTCTTAGAATTAAATGTGATTTTATAGTAGCGACAGCGGCCCAACATCATGCGCAGACTCTCAATATGGTCTCTTACTAGACCAAACACAGTCCAATCATCAAATTAGACCTCAATAAATTTATGTATAGAATATTTAAAAGCAGAAACTACTATTATAGAAAAATAGTAGGTGCATTCTTGAGTCCAAAGGGAATTACCGTATACTGGTAGCATCCCCATTCTATGATGAAGTTCGTTTTGTGGAAATCCTCCTTCGTGATTCTGACTTGATGATATCCAGAGAAGCCATTAGTGAATGAATACATCTCTTTCCCTCTGACGCTTTCAAGTACTCCATTTGTCAATGGTGTTGGGAATGGATCATGCAGGCATGCGTCATTCATCTTCCTTAGGTTGACATAGATCCTGACTTCACCTGTCGTATTCTTATCCTGGATCACTATAGGACTGATCCACTTTTATTCCTCAACATATTTGATTATACCGGTGTTGAGCATGTGATCCAATTCTTCTTTTACCTTCTCTTTATACCTTGGATTTAGCCTATAAGGTCATTGTTTGACTGGTTTAGGGTTATTTTCATCTCCCCTAGGTCGTCGATTATTCCCTTGATATTCAAGAATTTGGTAGGGAATAGGTCCTAATACTCATGCAGCAAGTATCTTATCTTTGCTACTATCTCATCATCCTAGTAATATCCTATATTGGCGAACTTCAAGTCCTCGAGAAAGCCAATGTTCACTTTCTTGATTTTCAGCAGCTTGAGAAACTGGTTGCTAGAAATACCACTACCTTTGACTTCGCATGTAGCCTCTTACTCTGGTATGTTTATATTAGTTGGATAATCATCTGGTTCTCTAGCCAGGTTGTAACAAGCCATCCATTGTTGTATATTCGCGCTACACTGGGGGGAACTTGTTACTTTGACAGGGAATTCTGCAAATATTTTCTCCCTGATTGTCTTAAGTGCAGCATCAACTATAGGTTCCTCATCAACAAATTCAAATGTGTGCATGAACTACTTAGCAAGTCCTTCCCAATCCTGGGTTCTTTATCGCAATTCTAGGGATGTATACCATCTTTTGGGTGTCATTTCCAATGTATGAATGAAATGATGGGCCCATTCCTGTCATGGGTATTATTCAAATGCGCTGCGACACTGATTAATGTGCTTGACAGAGTTCGACATCCCTGTGTATTTCTGACTCATGACATTGACTTCTTAATTGAATCTAACTTCTAGTAATCTTCTGCACTGTGGCCATTTTGATATGGATTTCTTATGTTTACCCCACCATCTAGTAGGTGTATCCTTCAATACATAGTCCAACGCAGACAAGTGTTGTGTTTCTATTACGAGTCCTTCGAATTCGCTAAGGAAGGTCACAGGGTTGGGTAACCCCTCATAGGTAGGTAACTCCCTCAACTGATTCTCCACTCGTCACACAGACTGGGTAACTCTAGTGCATCGCCTCATAGAGACTCCATGCAATCTGTTTTACCAGTTCTCTAAGGCCTCTCCCGAGTCAGATGTGCAGGAACTAGCACTTTACCAACTCAGGTTTCCATCCGTTGTCGAGTTGATGTAATCTTATTGTAAGGAAGTGGCATTGTAGATTTGGTCGAGATAATCACCTCATCCCTCATTGTAGATAGGCTCGACTTATCTTTGTCCCTCTAATGGATCAATGGGCGACACTACCCTCATCTCATCATCCTCGAATGATAAAATACTTCTCTTGAAATTGATAATGGTATGATTATATATGGCCCAATCTATCCCCATAAGCACAGGCTATGGGTTCATGTTGTCGACAATGTTAATGACTTCAAAGTCTGCAAATGTGCACAACCCCTCAATGGCGCCAAGAAATTGACTCAACCTACCAATTGGTAGGACCTTCGCCTGATTTGCAAGTCGCAACTGGACAGGGGACCAGTCCAAGCGTGACTTTCCCACAATCTCCCAATTTTGCTGCATAAAAATATTGACGTCCAACCCTAGATCTAGGATAATGAAATCCATGTCATAATCTCCTATCTGTGCAGTCATTCTTAACTCACGCCCGGTTTTTAATTTCTTCTTGTTATGGTTAACCTTTCTTCCATATTGCAACTCTTCTAAATTTTCTTCTATCAGTGCTTGTAGTTCCACGATAACATCTTTATCTTGAATTAGCGCTAAGCAACTTGACAGAAATGACTTGAGCTTACTAACCTTTTTCGGAATCTGCTTCCGGAATAGTTGTTGGAAGCATTGAGGAATATCCTTGAATTCAACTAATGTCGACGATTATTATTGATCTATGAACTCTGGTCACACATCAAAAAATACTTACTTCTTCTTTTGAACTTTGAATGGTACCTTCTTTTGCATTGCGGGTCTCACTTGTGGCTACGATTGAGGTTTTTCTTATGTTACATATTGATAAGCTCTGGTCACAACACCTCCTCATGTTATGAAAACAATGCTCAACTCTCTGGGCTCAATAGCAATCATCTAAACATTTAAGTTAGGATTTGGATTCGGGCTTAGGTTCGACACAGGGTTAGGACCTACGATGGTCCGAGCCTGCCACTTCCCAATCAACTAAGGATCTTGTTCCACATTGTGGTCCTGGGCTTTGCAATATGAAAAATTATTTGCAGTTTCCTAACAATATCTAGCGTAATGGCCCGAATGTCCATAGTTATAACATGTAACCTGACCTATTCCTTTGCCAAATCCTCCTCCTCCTCTTCCTATGAAGTTTCCACCACCCTGTCCCTGAGGGTCTGGTTGTTGCTGTGGGTATTGATTATGATGGTATTGCAGCCAATATTGGTTGTGAGACGTATACTGATTTTGAGGCGCATACTATGGCTAATACTAGTTTTGATAATGGTTTGGTGGGAAAGGAACAGGCTGGTAGTGCGGTTATGCCCGTTCAGCATGAACCGACCCATAATTCTTCCTCAATTAGGTGTCTATTTTATTTTCCTTCAAGAGTTGATAGGCTCTGCAATCCTTCTCTTCATGCCCCACTGACTTACCAAATTTACAAAAAATGATTTTTGGGGTACTTACAATCTTTTGCAAGTATAGACACTCCTCGTCACAATGTCCTTTAGTCTGGCATATGCGACACCAGGGTAGTCCATGGTACTCAATGGGTTTGGGGAAACCAATGAGATATAGTTCATGTAGGTATAACAATTATCCTTGGTGTTTCCATCTGTTATGCATTTCATACACCATAAATATTCTTGGGATTCCTTTCCCTTCTTGATATCCTAAACCTATATCATCATATTAGCCAGCTACGACTAAATCTGTACCATTCCTGGGACACCATCTCCGATTAGTGAGGCTTCCATCTTCATTGCTAATTTTAGCGCTTTTGTCTATGACTCAATCTTTTGTTGAATTAATGGGCCTTGGATGTGTGGTATTAACATGGAAATAAACCACTCTTTATGCTGCACATCCGACATTTGGAAACTTACTTTGGCTATCAAAGTTTTAAGCCAATGGTCAAAGTCCCATACGGACTCTACCACTGATTATTTGATCTCCTTGATCTCAGTGATACACTGCGACTCAGATTTAGGTTTCTTGAACTCACAAATCATCGTGAGTCAGATTTCTTCAAGGGTCTTCTGTGGGGTTCTTTGTGGTACTATGTAGAACTTCATAAACCATTCCAGCACACGACCCCTTAGAACCGTGATATTTGTGCTTTCTTTAGGTCTGCATTATGAACTCGGAGAACCACCCAAACACCTTCACAAGGGAAACAATGTTGTGTTGGATCCTCTCCTCCATTTCCAATGAATGTAGGTAATCTAATATCATGCCTAGCCACTTAGTTGGTGTCAAGGTTTTCTGATGAAAAGTTTAATGGAGGTGTACCCTCTTGCACTCTAGTAACAGTACTAACACTATCAGTATTAACAACTCTTTCGAGAGATGAGGCTCTAAACCTTACCTCTAGTGATACTCCTGGTGTGATGTAGTCACGTCCTGATCTTGGCACCTCCACAGATTCCTATAACTATTTTGCTTCAGATATCGACTGATACTCTTCCTCTTCATCGCAAGACCCTTCCTCTAGCTGCAACTTAACTTCATAGTCACTTTCTCTGAACAGACTAGGACTTGTCTTTCTCCTTTTTCCAGACATGTATTTCCTTCCACTCCTTAGGAATCCAGCTTCTAGTTTAGGTTTTGTACTTCCTAGAAACATCTTAGCTCACCATTTCCCACTTTCTCTACATATCGTCTATGATATATCCCCTCCTTTGGATATGCGAGTCAACTTCTTAACTGCAAGATACCCTTCTCATAGATGAGCATCTTTATCCATTTACTTATAGACAACAAGTATCTTCATTGAGGTCCTTGGAAAAAATTTATTTCAGCCTCACTATATGAGGTTATCATCTCTACTGCAAACTCAGTAATATATCCTTACAAAATACCATTGACCCAAAAATAAACAGCTCTAGATATGGGGTTTCTCACATTGGTTATCTCCCAAACCAACTGATCACTCCACTCAAATGCTTCTCTTCTATGGAATTATGTCTACCAAATCGCCAACCTTGACAACCAATCATGCCGCACAATGAGAAAATTTGCAAAGAAGATCTTGTGAATATCAGAGTATATGTACCATTCTAACCAATTTTCTACACTCAACCGTGAACTTGATCTCTCTTCTTGCGCAAAGGTTAGCATCTTAGACTCCAACCAATCCTCTATTTCCTCCTTTTCCAGATGCCACAATATCTCCCTCAGCTCAAATGATTAAGGGTCTCGAAAACGGAACCATTTGTTGGCCTTGTTTCCTTACTTACGTGATCTAGGATTAACAACAACACAAAACCAACAAAACACCCAAAGACATTGGCCTAACGGAGCAAGCTCAGTCGGAAACACCCACGAGGTAGGCATAGTCTCACACAAGATATCTTAATGTGTAACTTCCATAACCATGTTTCTGAAGTTGGCGAGGGAGTGTAGTCCCTTGGCGTGCGGCCAAGGTGCTCGATAGAGATGGAGGAATGGAGTCTTTCACTACCCGACAGGGGCGCAATAGTGTGACATAGCCAGCATGCGACACTACTTTATCCTTGTGAACTTTAACAATTGGTGCAACTATGCGATGCAACTGATTCCTTGAACGTAAACGAAAACGACGCAATAGTATTATAGCTTAACAGTATTTTAAGATGAGTAATACATAGGGCTCGACAATGCTTTAATTATTCATCCATTTACTACATTCATCAATATTGCGACATCATTCACATAATAAACGTAAATAATGGAAGATAATCAAACATTCAACATTGACAGTTAAACATTCAACCATTCACATTCATCAACACAAGAAATAATGTGGAAACCCATCCGGGAAAAACCACCAAGTTGCTCTTCATCTGGCATGAGAAATATAGGCAGCATCTTGTAGTTTACTACTTACAGACTGTTCTTAAGATATGTCTTTTAGCTCAACTCTTCTTTCTCTCATGCTCTCTAGTTTATTTCTTCTATCTACTCCTACTGATCTGCACACAACATGGATCGAATCTTCTAATCTACTTTCTGTGCACTTAGCTGCAGACTCCTACAAAATAGTATGCACACTCAGCTAGAAATCCATGGCTAAACAACCTTCTACTATCATACTCCTCTCTCATCTTCTACAATACTTCTACTCTTACCAACTCTTAATGAAGCTAACCCTTATACAAAGTGGTTTAGTCCTATTTATAATGTTTACAAGACCGCGTAGGGTCGACTGAGTACAACTCAGTTATTATAGACTTTAGTAGCTACAAAATATCTTCTATTACATTAATGTCAGCCCATACCTAGCTGCAAAAGTCTTACATTACATTAACCACAACCTTAACTAGTCACGGAAATGTCTTTCAACCTATCTGTACAAGTCATAAATAGTTGCAAAACTATCCTTTAGTATTTTGTCGGCTCGTCCTTCTACAGTATTAATTAACTTGCACCTATTCATCCTTAACTCTTCTAACTACCTCTTCCACTGACTCGAATCCGCCTCTCCTCATCGCATCGATAATTGTTGCTGCTTCCTCTTCTCTGCGCTTGTGCTTCTTCCTTTACCTTCATTTCTCCATTGCAAGTATGTTTTTCCTGTCTTGCGCATCGGATTCTTCCTTGTGCATTTTTCCTGGCCCAACACACACCTTAGGTGATCACTTCATAGAGTGTAGGGTCACAAGTATCGAGGGTGATAGGTCCACAAGTTTCCAGTGCTTCGGGTTCATGGATTCAAGTCACAGGGTCCCCAGGTATTGGTACATGATCACGGGTTACTCATTCTCCAATTTCATATTCATGAGGTTCAGGTTCATTGACTACTAGATCACCGACCACATGTATTAATTCTTTAGGAGGATATTTTTTCGATGAGGTTGAGAAGGTGTAGTCCCCCCCATATGAGACTCCTTCAAGGAAGATCCACCAAACGGATGTGAAGACCGTATTTCTGAATGCACTTATACATGAGGAGGTGTATGTCGAGTAACCATAGGTCTTTGAGATACATGTGAGATATTCTCATGTCTGTAGGTTGAATAAAACTCTTTATGGACTGAAGCAAGATCCCATAGCATGGTACTCTAGGATTGATTCTTACTAGTTGCAAATGGGATTTCAGAAGAGTGAGGTAGATCCTAACCTATACTTCATTGTGGTTGGTGAAGATCCTCTTATTCTTCTTATCTATGTTGATGATTTGTTCATTATAGGTTTAGAGAGACTCATTGTAGAGTGCAAGAGAGATATTGATTTGGAATATGATATGAAAGATATTGGGATTATGAATTATTTTTGGGGATTTGAGGTTTGGAAAGAGCCTGGTCACTTTTTCATGGGTCAAGCAAAATATCCAGTAGACATCTTAAGCAAATTTCAAATGGAGGATTGTAGGCCAATGGCCAAACCTATGATCACCTACTGGAAGAAGCTCAATGCTTATGAGAGTGAGTTGGTGGATCCTACTTTGATCGTCGTCTAATTGGGTTGTTGATGTATCTAGTCAACACCAAGCTAGATTTTTGTTTTGCAATAAACACTCTTAGTCAATACGTGGCTGAGCCAGGGAGAGTGCACTACGTAGCTTCAAAACATGTGCTTAGATATATTTGTGGTAGGATGGATTATGGGCTGGAATATAGGAAAGGGGATGTATTTAGTTTGGTTGGATACACAAACGTTGATTAGGAAGGTAGTGTGACAAACTGAAAGAGAAATTTTGAGTGGTGTTTCAGTTTAGGTTCAGTGGTTGTGTCGTGGTTATGTAGGAAACAAAAGTCAGTTGCATTGATTCTACTCAGGCAGATTATATGGCATATAGTGAGTCTAGTTGTGAGGCCTTGTGTTGATTGCATGGGCAGACCCGGGTTTACTATAATCAACCAACAACACCCCTAGCTCACTAGCCCTTTCGGTGACAGACTGCACAGTGGCCTGAAGTCTCACCCGAAGTGATTCTAATGGGTTGGCTAAGGACTCAAGCATCTTGGACCAGGTTCTATGGAAATCCTACTGGTGGCTCGCAGCTCTTCTGGCTGCAAGATCTCCCTCTGTGTCTATGCGTCGCGCAACTTCTTGCTCGCGCCGCGCAATCCCTTCGTCACGCAGCTCTTCTAGCCGTAGCATCTCTACCCTTGCACGCGTCACGAGGGCTCTTCTCTCTTCGCACAACTTCTTCCTTCTCACAATAGTCCCAATCTCACCACATCGCCACGCACCGTGCGACATGAAACTCCTATTCAACGCTAAGTCCTCAACCCATGGAGTCACACACCGCAGCTCCTCTGCCGGTGCGGTATTGCCTTCTTGCGATACCCTCCAACCGCGGCTTAGCGCACTTAGCGTTGTTCGTGTCGACGCGCAAGACCTAATACCCAGACTGACTTACTGTGATTAATTAACTATCTAAGGCAAGCATAAGTAACCCTTATACGACGTGCCAAGGATTTCAACTTGTATATATCTTCCTGTAGTGCAGTAACTAAACAACTCATTCATACATCAACTGTAAGCAAATTGCATAACATAATCGGATAGATGCAGCAAATAAACACAATATGCAAATCAATCATAGAACACGGGATTTTAACGTGGTTCACCCCCAGGATGGGAGTTACATCCACAAAACTGTGCTTCTCTATTATAGCTTAAGGGAAGGCAAACACAATTCTGTTGCGCCTCATGTGCAGCTCAAGATCTTCTCTCTTAGATCTTTCTTCTCTACCTTTATGCTATCTCTCTTACAACATACTCTTCCCTCTCAGTCGATCCCTGCAGATTGTTACATGCATGCTCTACAAGCCGGCTACTGGTTTTAGTAAGATTGCTACCGCTAGAACCAGAACCAGAGCTCGGCTTTTACAACAATCTACTTATCCTTATTTCCTGTTTCAATCACGACTGTCTCTCTATCTAACCAACTAGCTAACCCTTTACAATACAAAATTACATCTTTATATAGGCAGCCTAAAGGTCATGCCATTACAACACTGTGGGCCTGTCCCAACAGTAACCCAAAACCTAACTAGTGACAGTCGGTCCTCTCTGTCCTTGAGGTAGCCGCTTCCCGTCACACCACAGCTCTCTGTAGTCTTCCATGCTTCCCGGCACTGATCATGGGTACTATGCACCGCTTCGTGCTTCTGTCCTTCGCCTTCAATTCTTGAGCCTCGTTGCTCCTTCTTCTTTATGAGGGTCGCTGAGCCCTCCTGTCTTCTGCCGCTGCCTTCAATGCAGTAGGTGAGCTCTCCCTTCTCGGCCGCTCAAGTACCGTTGCCTTTCTTTGACTTTCGTATCTCAAAAAGTCATGGTTTCCGGCTCTGCTCTGCAGCTGGAACCGTGCTACGACGTCGTAGCTTCGTCTTGTCTTCTTTCCGCCAAAACTTACCTCTCCACCAAAACTAGCAGCTTCTTCTGTAGCTGCGAGACCCTACTCCAACAGTCCCCTAACACTTACTTGTGGCTCATCCCCGAGCCACCTGGAACAGTCTTCTCCTACTATAGCTTTTCCTTTGCCTCTTGCGAAGTCTTCTGCAACTTCTACTGAAGTCCTTCGACTTCGTTCTTCATTACCTCGGCACGTTCTCTTCCAATTTCGGTAACTTAGTTCACTGGGCTCTCTTATCCTTTCTGCCCATAGTCATGGTTTCTCTCTCTTCGCTCTTTCTCGTTTATGAACGCTCTAGTGTTTGAGAAGTGCTCCATAGATATCCTTTCCTTTTTATCTGGGTTAGAAATTTTATCACAAGGAAAATCTGTATCTTCCAGCCTTCTCAAACATTTCATTCAGTCTGGAGCCTTGTGTAAGGAAGAGAAGCAAACCATGAGCTCCAGTCCGAGAACAAGCCTTTGTCCTTGTTCTGGAAGTCTCCCCTCTGCTAGGTTTGCAGTCCTCTTCCACTTCTCTTCTCTTCGAAGTGCTCCAGGTCCAAATGCTGCCTCTGAGCCTCAGGTTTCTGTTTCAATACCTCTGCAATCTTTCGTGTTTCTCTTAGGTGATAAGATAGTCCAGCGATTTTCTCCCATTGCTTTCTTTTTTTGATTTTTACTTTCTTTCTGACAGGAGATTTCTTCTCATTCTTCTGTTCTTCTTTCTTATCTTCAGTGATTGGCTCGGCGTTCTTCTTCTCCTTAGCAGAGAATTTGGTGACAACTTCTACTTCTGGTGCGTGACTCCTCATCCTTAGCAGCTGTCTGCCCTGTGATGTCTCTAATTTCATAACCTTGGGTGGCATCGTCATGGCGAACACACGGCCAATACGTTCTTTCCAAACTTCACTTCTATAGGTTCGGTCTCAGTCAAAATCCGCTTGGCTGAATACTCTGGGCGTGCAGTGGCTTCGAGCTCTGGAAGTCACTGTACTCTGGAACTTAATTGGGTCTGCACAGGGGACACTTAGCACTGCCCTATATAGCTCTTGAGATTTCGCAACTGTACCCTTCCTTCTTGGGGGATGTCTGCTTTTATGCCGAAGGCATACTACCGGACGCAGCAGTCCTCCTGGGTCAACCCCATTGGTCAGCATAATTACTTGGATGAGACCCTACCCGTCATTCTGATCCGCCATAATTGCTGAGATCTGATCACGTGTCCCTCAAAGTGTGCATATCCAGGCACTGGTGTCGTCAGAGATTTGCCAAATCTGGAAAAATTTATTATACTGTTGCCAAATCTACGGTAGGGGATACCGGTCATTTCTTCATTAACTGCCTATTAGACAGTGACTTGACTAGCCCACTGTCGGTTGCAAACTGGGTATGTGGTAGGGGGGAACATCGCACTATTGCGATGCAACTCCACATCACCTGCGCAAACAAACAACGTTAAATTTTTTTTTTTTTTTTGGTGTAGACTCGTTCCTGGGTTCCTGGTGCGATGCCTCCTTTCAACTACACTGGTCATCTGCACCGTCATAAACTGGTTTAAGCTAGGTTTGAGAGGCGAGGTGGCTATCACTATAGAGCTTAAGCCTACTGCCATTGATCCATGTGGGAAGAAGCTCCCCGTTCAACTGGCTAAGCTGAACGACACCTCCCTCTGTAACTTGCTGTATCTGATATGGCCCCAGCCAATGTGTCTTGAACTTCCCTAGAAAATTAATGAATCTGCTGTCATAGAGGAGCACTAGGTCTCCGATCTGGAAAGTCTTACTCTTAATGTGTCTGTCATGCCAAGCTTTTTCTCGTGCTTTCTGCACTTTCTGATGGAATCCAGCGATGAATCTGTCTTCTTCTAAGGTGAGCAACTGTGCCAACCTTTCCTCGACCGTATCTGTGTCAGTCATCTCGGTAATCTAAGCGATTCTTAAGCTGGGAAGAATATACTCCATAGGCATAACAGCCTCCTGTCCATATACCAAGCTGAAAGGTGTGTGTCCTGTAAGTTTCTTGCATGTGGTTCTGTATGCCCATAATACAGCGTTAACTCTGAGATCCCAGTCATTCCTTTGGTTATTGCAGATCTTAGTAAGAGCATTTTCTAGAATCTTATTGAAGGCCTCCACCGTACCATTAGCCTGCGGATGGTAGGGAGGGCTCTTATAGTGTTGAATCTGGAATTCTTCTGTCAATGCCTCAATAGTGCTGTTCAAGAAATGTGTGCCTTGATCACTCATCAAAATTACTGGGCATCCAAATCTACTGATGATATTTTCAAACAGGAACTGTGCAGCTGTAGCAGCATCACAATTTCTTACTGCTTTGGCCTCTACCCATCTGGTGAGGTACTCTGTTCCAGTGATAATGTATCTCGCACCAGTGCGCTTCCCTGGTGGGTTGATAGGACCCACAAAGTCTATAGCCCACTTGTCAAATGTGCGCAACGTGACCTACGGTCACAGCGGCATTTCATCGCGTCGAGAGGTTTTTCCCACCCTCTGGCAGATATCGCAGCATCTGCAAAAGTCCTTGGTGTCTTTATGCAACGTAGGCCACCATAATCCTGCCTCCAAGATTTTCTGCGCAGTCGGCTTTCCAGCGAAATGACCTCCTGCGGTTCCTGAATGTGCCTCTCTTATAATAACGTCTTTTTCATGTGGCATTACACATCTACGTAGAACTTCATCCGGGCCTAACTTGTATAGGCATCCTGCAATGAGGGTGAAGTCTGCTGCCTTAACAACCAACTGTTTCTTTTGTTGCTTAGTAAACTCATCAGGTGCTACTCCTGTAGTGAGGAATTGAATAATGTCGGTATAGTAGTCATCTGCGATCTGGATAGAGAACAACGGTGCATATGGTAGGTTGTCATCTAGGTTACTGGGCTCTTCCCCTGAGTCTATACGTGACAGATGATCTGGTCCAGCATTCAGTCATCCTGGTTTCACAATGATTTCAAAATCATACTCCTGGAAGAGGAGTAACCATCTGCAGATTCTCCCCCCTAACATTGGTTTATTGACTAGGTACTTCAATGCAGAATGGTTAGTAAACATTTTAAACAAGGCACCCAATAGGTAGTGCCTGAACTTCTACAGCACATACACCATAGCTAAGCCTTCTCTTTCTGTTGTGGTGTAGTTCTTTTCTGTTGTCGATAGCTTTCTGCTGGAATATGCGATGGGATGGTCAAGATACCCTTCTCTTGGCTGTGTCAAGACGACTCCTAGTGTGATGCCAGATGCATCCACGTGTACATGAAATGGCTTAGTCCAGTATGGAAACACTAGGATGGGTGTTGTAACCATTTTTTCTTTAAGTATGTCTAGGCTCTGCTGACATTCCTCATTCCATAGGAATTTTACATCTTTCTTCAGCAATTTCTCCATTGGTGCTGTAATCTTTGCGTAGCCCTTGATGAACTTTCTGTAGTACCCGGTATGACCAAGTACTGTCCTGAGTTGCTTGACTAAGTTGGGTGCTGGAAGATTTACAATGATGGCGATCTTCACGGGATCTACCATCAAGCCTTGTCTGCAAACAATGTGACCCAACAAGATACCAAATGGTGCACAGAATATACATTTTTTCAAGTTTAGAGAAATCTAGTACTGCCTACATTTCTCTAACATCAGCCTTAAGTCTCCTATATGCTTATCGATTAGTCCAAATACAGTCCAATCATCAAAATATACTTCTAAGAATTTATGAATGTATTCTTTAAATACAGCAACTACTACTCTAGAAAATATAGCTGGTGCATTCTTAAGACCAAAGGGCATTACCGTATACTGGAACGAGCCCCATTCTGTTGCAAAGGTGGTCTTAGATCGATCTTCTGGATGTATTCTGATCTGATGGTAGCCTGAAAAGCCATCAGTGAAGGAGTAGACCTCCTGTCCTGCCACGTTGTCTAATACCTCATCAGTGAACGGTGTCGGAAATGGATGATGAAGTGATGCATCGTTGAGTTTTCGCAGATCGACACAGATTCTGATGTCCCCTTTTGTTTTCTTCTCTTGGATGACCATGGGGCTAACCCATTCGATTTCTTCTATGGGTTCAATGATGCCTGCTGCTAGCATCTTATCGATCTCGTCCTTGACTTTTTCTTTGTAACGCGGGTTTAATCGATATGGGCGCTGCTTAACTGGTCTAGCATCCTCTTTCAATGGTATCCGCATAACTCCCAGGTCTCCGACTATTCCCTTCATCTCCATGAACTTGGTGGAAAATAGGTCCTGATAGTCATGTAACAAATCTGCAATCTGTCCGACTGTTTCATCATTCCAATAGTCTCCAATAGAGGCAAACTTAGGTTCTGCATCTGTGCCAATATTGACCTTTTTAATCTTGATGGGCTCAGTGATTGCTGGAGTCTCTAGCTGTGGTCCTCCAACATCACGAGTTCCTTCTGACTCCGGAATGTTGGTGTTACGAGGGTCCTCCTCCCCCTCCTCTGGTTCTGATGTAAAATTATAGCATTCCAATGCCTCTTCTAGCTGGATAGTCCACTCAGGTTGGGCTGGCACTGAGATGGTGCAATCCCCAAATATCTTGGTCTTGATTATGTCTAGGGCCTGAGCAACACTTGGATGTTCTGATTCAAACGCAAAGGTGAGCAGGAAACTGTCTGTCATAAGTGACCATGTAGTCATCCCTTTGCGTAATTCAGTCTCTGTGTACCAGTTCCTTGGAACTGTGTCCAATGTGTGAATGAATCTGTGTACCCATTCATCCTCTAGAATGTCCGACCAGCTCTGTTCGCATGTCTGAATGTGTGCTCTAGGATCAGTTTCTCCTGTGTACTTCTGCTGAACATACTCTTTGTTGATCGAAAATCTGATCGTCATCAATCTTTTAATATCATCCCATGATGCGATATTTTCTTTATGCGCATACCACCATCTTGCAGGTGTGGTCCGTCCTGCAAGGTCCATAGCTGTGATTCTCTGTTCATAAGGCATCTGTTGCTCAAACTGCTCAAGGAAGTCCTAGATATCTGTCAGTCCATTGTATGATGGAATCTCAGTGGTCTCCGCCCCAATCCATCGCAGTGATTTACTCATAAACACACATCTGCGAGTTGAGACTTCATAAAGTCTATTCTGCCAGTTCTTTAGGCCGACATCAGAATCCGATGCGCATGAGCTGTCGCATCACCAACTGATGTTCCCATCTGCGGTTGGGTTGATGTAGTCATTCTGGTTCGCAGTCATCTGGTAAAGGCTATCCATGTTATGTGCTTGCTCCTTTGCTCTTAAGGGTTCAATATACCTAGGACCTTGGTAAGGATCCAGCGGTGCGATGACCCGGATCTGTGCATCCTCAAAGGTCATTTGTCTTCTCTTTAGGTCAATGACAGCCTTGCTACCAATTTCCCAATCAATACTTAATAGTGCTGGATATGGTCGACTATCGCCAATGATTTCTATAACCTCGAAGTCCGCAAAAGTACGAACTCTATCAATGTCAACTGGCACCTGCGGTAGTCGACCCAGTGGTGATACTCGCTGCTGATTAGCTAATCTCAGGTGGATAGGTGATATGGCTAACTGAGGGATACCCATCTACTACCATGTCTGCTTAGTTAGCACATTCACCTCTGATCCCAGATCTAAGACGACTTCGTCCATTTCGAATTCTCCAATTTGTGCTGTGAGTTTCATCTCCCTTCCGGTCCTTGTGTGTCCTGTAATATTATGAACAACGCGGTGTGCACTGCCCGATAGAGAAGGTTGCTGACACTGATCTATGATGCGCTGTAGCTCTCCGATAGATTTTTCATTTCTCAAGAGCTTCAAACAACTGTGCAAGAAGGATTGTATACTTTCTGTCGATTCATCCTCGTCACATCTTCTCGATGTGGTGGCTTGTGGTATCTGTTTTGGGCTATCGCTACAAGGTGCTTGCTGTGGTACGCCCCTAGACGGTGGTACCTACGATCCTGGTTGTGTAGGTTCATCGAAGGAAGCCTTAGCTTCATGAAATGTCTCTTTATTCTTCTGTAGGTCGAGTGTTGTTGCTTTACCAGGAGCTCTGCGTACCCACTCCTGACTTGTGTTCTTTCCGGTCTCCTGCGATGTTCCATTGGTGGAAGCACTGCTACGAGTCACAATATTGACTCTCGGTTCTGGCTCTGCCTGCTCAGCAACAATAAGCTGGATGTTCTGATGTACCGCTAGCTTAGCGTCTTTGATATTATCTATTAGGATAGGACACTCTTCTATGGTATGGTCATAAGATTTGCAGTAATTACAAGTAGTAGTGGGGCTCTGACAGTTCCTAGCGTAGTGTCCTACAACTCCGCAATTATAACAAGTGATTGGCCCATGACTTTGGCCAAAGCCTCCTCCTCGTGCAAAGCCTCCTCCTCGGCCTCGTCCTCTGAATCCTCCTGCACGAACTCCGTAAGCCTGATCCGGTTGTGGTCTTGCTGCTGGCCCCGGTGTTTCTAATTGGACTCTGTACACATCATGTTTTCTATCCAACATGAGATCATAGGCTCAGCAGTCCTGTTCATCATGCCCGATGGATTTACAGAAGACACAGTATAGGTTCTTAGGTGTCTGTACATACTTCTGAAGAAAAGGGCATTGCTGAGGTGGATGTCCTTGTGTTTTACATATTTCACACCATGGCCCTTGTGTTCTTGGTAAGGGGTTAGGAGCCCCTGATGCTGAATATTCTGCGAAGACTGGACAGTTGTCTTTGGTATGACCCTGTGCTCTACACTTTATGCACCATATGTCTTGCATAACCTCTTTCCCTTTCTTAAGTTCGTGTATCTGTAACGTGAGGTTGGCCAACTAGTTCTGTAGGGTTGTCATGCCTGTGGTAGTCTCTGCTAGAGGTGAAGCCTCTAGTTTCATTGCCATCTCCAGCGCTTCATCTTGAGTAGTGAGTTTCTGCTGCATTAGTGGCAGTCTGATGTGAGGGAGCAGCGCTGCAATAAACCATTCCTTATGCTGTTTCGGTGCAAAGTCAAAGCTTACTTGGTCTATTAGGGCTTTGAATTTCTGATCAAAGTCCCATACTGATTCTGATGGAAGCTGCTTAATATCCATAAGCTCTGTTATACACTGAGATTCAGACTTAGGTTTCTTAAACTCTTTGATCATGGCGTTCTTAACCTGGGCAAGTGTCTTGGGTAATTTTGTATACTTTATGTACCATGTCAAGGCTCTGTCTCTGAGTGTGGTGACCAGCTGTACAAGTTTAAGGTTATCATCGTTGATTTTTTTTAATGGTCCACATGGCTTCACATAGGAACCAATCCTATTCTGGATCTTCTGCTCCTGTACCTTTAAAAATAGGTAGCTTCATGTCATCTCCCATTCTATTCCTCTATGATGGGTGCTGACTGACTGGGTTACTACCGCTCAGCGGTGTAGGTGAAGGTGATGTAGCGGGCATAGGTACTGGCAGTGAGCTACTAGATGGAGTACCTATGGGGTTATTCTGAGTCCCTGTCTGTTTCTGTGGGGTGTAGGGGTGGTAAGGGATACCCCCCTCTGGTTCGTCTGTGGTAGTAGGACTCTGTTGTCTAATACTGTCTGAACTGTCTTCAAATACAGGAGAGATAAAATCTACTTTATACTTCTTTCCACTACGTGTTCATCCAATGTCATCAAAATCACTTTCAAACTCTTGTGACATTACTATCTTTACTTATTCATCTGAAACTAGATCCATTGTTCCTTTTTCATATAGCAGCATCTTAAGGGACAAGTTTAGAGATCTTAGGTACTTACCATGATATCCTCTGAAGAAGTATTGTTCAGCTGCGTTGAAGCTCTTTCTCTGGTCAACTTGCAAATTCTGTAACAAAGCCTTCTAGCACACTTGTCAGCCAGAAGTCCACTACTATTGTAATCGGATTGTCGAGGTTCTGGACAGTCTGAATTAGCTCCGGTGTCCAGACAATATGTATTTTCTTCTCGAATGTGTTCCTATCTGTCAACTTGGATAACCAGTCGAAAAGCTCGTTTCCATAGGTTGCAAAAAATATAACGTGTATGTCTGAAGCGATATGCTTTTCTAACCAGGCTTCTGTGCTTAGTCTAGGACTCCGATTCTCTTTCTTGGCGAACTCCTGTAAGTCTGAATCCAGCCACTGGTGAAACTCTTCTCTGGTAGGATGCCAACAGAACATTAACTCCCAGTGGTTTAAACCAGCAACAGAACCATTTGTTGATTGCATGGGCAGACCCGAGTTTACTATAATCAACCAACAACACCCCTAGCTCACTGGCCCTTTCGGCGACAGACCGCAAAGCGGCCTGAAGTCTCACCCGAAGTGATTCTAATGGGTTGGCCAAGGACTCAAGCGTCTTGGACCAGGTTCTGTGGCAATCCTACTGGTGGCTCGCAGCTCTTCTGGCTGCAAGATCTCCCTTTGTGTCTGTGCGTCACGCAACTTCTTGCTCGCGCTACGCAATCCCTTCGTCACACAGCTCTTCTATCCGTAGCGTCTCTACCCTTGCACGCATCACGAGGGTTCTTCTCTCTTCGCACAACTTCTTCCTTCTCACAATAGTCCCAATCTCACCACATCACTGCGCACCGTGCGACATGAAACTCCTGTTCAAAGCTAAGTCCTCAACCCACGGAGTCGCGCACCGCAGCTCCTCTGCCAGTGCGGTATCGCCTTCTTGCGATACCCTCCAACCACGGCTTAGCGCACTTAGCGTTGTTCGTGTCGACGTGCAAGACCTGATACCCAAACTAACTTACTGTGATTAATTAACTATCTAAGGCAAGCATAAGTAACCCTTATATGACGTGCCAAGGATTTCAACTTGTATATATCTTCCTGTAGTGCAGTAACTAAACAACTCATTCATACATCAACTGTAAGCAAATTGCATAACATAATTGGATAGATGCAGCAAATAAACACAATATGCAAATCAATCATAGAACACGGGATTTTAACGTGGTTCACCCCCAGGATGGGAGTTACGTCCACAAAACTGTGCTTCTCTATTATAGCTTAAGGGAAGGCAAACACAGTTCTGCTGCGCCTCATGTGCAGCTCAAGATATTCTCTCTTAGATCTTTCTTCTCTACCTTTATGCTGTCTCTCTTACAACATACTCTTCCCTCTCAGTCGATCCCTGCGGATCGTTACATGCATGCTCTACAAGCCAGCTACTGGTTTTAGTAAGATTGCTACCGCTAGAACCAGAACCAGAGCTCGGCTTTTACAACAGTCTACTTATCCTTATTGCTTGTTTCAATCACGACTGTCTCTCTATCTAACCAACTAGCTAACCCTTTACAATACAAAATTACATCTTTATATAGGCAGCCCGAAGGTCGTGCCATTACAGCATTGTGGGCCTGTCCCAACAGTAACCCAAAACCTAACTAGTGACAGTCGGTCCTCTCTGTCCTTGAGGTAGCCGCTTCACGTCACACCACAACTCTCTGCAGTCTTCCATGATTCCCGGAACTGATCATGGGTACTATGCATCGCTTCGCGCTTCTGTCCTTCACCTTCAATGCTTGAGCCTCGTTGCTCCTTCTTCTTTATGAGGGTCGCTGAGCCCTCCTCTCTTCCACCGCTGCCTTCAATGCAGTGGGTGAGCTCTCCCTTCTTGGCCGCTCAGGTACCGTTTCCTTTCTTTGACTTTCGTATCTCAAAAAGTCATGGTTTC
Organism: Pseudotsuga menziesii; assembly: GCA_001517045.1. Classification (NCBI taxonomy): domain Eukaryota; kingdom Viridiplantae; phylum Streptophyta; class Pinopsida; order Pinales; family Pinaceae; genus Pseudotsuga; species Pseudotsuga menziesii. The sequence continues at coordinate 462,327 of LPNX011020963.1, read as the reverse complement.
CGGCTCTGATCTGCAGCTGGAACCGTGCTATGGCGTCGTAGCTCCGTCTTGTCTTCTTTCCGCCAAAACTTACCTCTCCTCCAAAACTAGCAGCTTCTTCTGTAGCTGCGGGACCCTACTCCAACACCTTGTGGATCCATGAGTTATTGGTGTGATTGTTTGGTAAGAAATTGAGGCCTACAATGATATACAATTACAATGAGAGTTGCATCAAGCTCTCTAAGAATCAATTTCTCGATGATAGGTCAAAGCATATAGAGATCAGATACCATTTCATTGTCACTGTTGGGCCTTGAAATTACCCCTTTTTACCCTACTTTGTTTTACCCTTTTTCCCTATTCTTGCCTCCTGATTACAGTTGAATCCTTACTCTTTCCACAAAAAACAAGCATGAAGACTTAAGATATTAATCATTCTTATTTATTTCGATTCATGTTTGATTTTACTTATAATTATGGACTTTACCTTTTATCTGTGTTGATCTATCATTGGTTTGAAAGAAGGATTCATAATTTCTAGGTGTCTCCAATATAACAGCTTGCTAGATTCATAAGTAATGCTTGGCATTAGTTGCCTTCTAAAGGATCCGGTCCAAGCTGTTGATGAAGGAATCTCAGACACTCTTGCACAAATATAGCTGAAACTCTTAGTGTATCTTCCTCATTAGTTGGGACACGTCGAGTTGTAATGGCTCGAATTAAAATTTCATTCATCTATGAGCTGATCCTATGCGATGTATTGATTGTTGTAACTGTTATGATGTAATTTGATAGAATGAAGATCGTAGATCTTCATGGCTGCCTGATATTGATGTAACTGAATAGTTCCATTCTTGTATAAGTACACACAGGCAAGGAGAGCCAAGGGTTGGAAATTTGTAAGAGATTATAGTAGAGGGACTGTAACTATATCTTGATGAAAATTAATAAAGGAGTAACCATTCTCAGCACTTCTCTGTTGTAGATTTTGTGAACTTTCGACAACATACCTATTCGAAGGTCAGGGCCCACCTTCTTACAGAGTTGCTAGTAGTATTAGATGTTTTTAGTTTAGTTATTTTGGTTCGGTGTGGAATTTCAGTTTGATATATTTATAGTTAGCTGAAACTGCATTCATTAAGTAAATGCATTATCATGTTTCCTTTTGGATTGTTGTAGTGGTGTGGTGTGACAGTCGACTGTGTAGTTAATTCTTTCTTTTATGCAGAAGTGTGTTAATAACTATTTTAGACTCACTCATCTCCTATGTTGTATGTTATTTATATTTTTTAGAGTTTTCCCAGATTAGATAGGTCATTTTCTTTGATGAATTGTTGCTTTGATTAATGAGTAGTGATCGTTCTGAATTGGTAATATAAAATTCCATTTTCTGCAACATTAATTCTAGGTTGATTTGTCCTTATACTATAATACTTAAGATTGATACGGTAGGAAACATAATTTATTTTCAATTCCTAGATTGGTAATTTCATTTGATTATTTATAGAGAGATGACTTGGCTGAGCAGTAATTAGAATTGAGTGATTTGCATTTTATTCATCAACTACTGAAAATGTCTATGCATATATTTTGCTAATTTTCTTTGAAATAAACAGACTTCCCTGGGTTGAAAATTAATAATGAACACGCTGCTTGTTAAGAAATTAATGAGTATATCGAGTGCTTAACATTCACTATGTTCAAAGAGGATTTGTTGAGTTGCAGTACATATCCACTGATGAGTAGGTAGCAGATATCCTTATGAAATATTTGGGGAAGGGAAAGTTTTTTTTCATCAAAGACGAGTTGGGAGTGGTGAAGAACACTTTTCTTGGTAAGAAGGAGTCTTGAATGTTATACCTTGAAGAAGTGTTCCCCTAGTGATTTTGTGCCTAAGTCATAAAAGGAGAAAATTAACATGACCCTTGGCATTAATTTCGTGTGTTTTGAAGTTGACTTCACTTTAGGATATATAAAGTGACTTTTTGAATATTTAATGAGGAAGTGAGAGAAACTAATTTTTATGACGAGAAAAGTGATTTTTCCTCAACCAATGATTTGACATCTCAAGACTCAATATGGGCCCTTAGATCTTGTGATGGTTCATATACCCTTTGTAAATGAACAAAAAGGCCAAGAAAAGGAAGAGGCATATTACATTTTTCATCATGAGCATTGGAGAGGAGGTCGAGTTCTTGAGAGAGAGAGAAGACAAGGAGAGGACATAAGTTTCAATGCAATCTGTACAACAAAAAAGTAGCTCAATTTTCTAGGTGATTAGTACATATTTCAAAAAGAAGTATGGTAGAATTCATTCCAATGATATTGGCATGGAAATAGAGGAGTAAAGTACAACATTAAATGTGGTCATATAGTTATAGATGAAGAAAGTTTTTTCCTGTAGTAGAGGGCAATTTCTATGCTGAGAAGGGAATGATTTTCAAGGAAATGTATTGTTGTAGTTGAGGGCATGATAACTGAGGTAAAATACTCTTCAATACATAGATTTTGAGAAGGAATATTTATTGTATGATTAAATTTGTATTATACTGAAACTTCAGCGTGAATTTCAAGGAAACTTTGTGCACATAAATCGTGGATGTCCTAGCACTGGCACTATTTTCAAGGCTGAATTTTGTCTTCTATGGTTGATATAAGTTGTTCTTAATTTTTAAGTTTTATATTTTTGTACAATTTCCTTGAAGAGAATAAAATTCCTCTCTCTCTTACATTTTCCCATTACGGGGTTTTTTCCTATGGAACTTTCCCAAAAATACAGGTTCTGATTTTTCGTGTGCTTTCATTTAGTTTTTGCTTAGTAGTTTGTAAAATATTCATGTGTTTTAAATTATGAATATGTTTCAGAGTTAAAAATTCATTTTCAGCAGTCAAATGATGAATGGGTTTGGGCATTGAAAAATGATTTTTAGTGTGATTTGCAACTGGTGAAAATTTATAGAAACTAGCTTCCTATTTCCAATTATGGAAGGAAATGAAGAAAAAAGTTGAAACTTCCTATTTCCAATCTAGAAAGGAAATCTAACAAATGCATAAATTACCTGGATGCAGGTGGTCACATGTCACAAATAGGAGAGGGAGAAACTGTCGAGACACACGGTTGTCCCCCGACATCACTCCCTTGGTGCTTCATCATTTAACGCTTAAATGATCAAGGACGGTTATCACCTCGAACGACATGGGTTCTTGAGGCTCATGATGAGATGTGATTTCCCCTCTGTCACTTGGTACTATGACACTCCATGTAGAGTTATGGTGGCCTTAATGGCGCCTCAAGATCCGTGTATCCCTCTTATGGGAAGGTTTTTCATAAACTTTTACCTCATCTGCTCTCCCCTGTGTAAATTTGAGAAGGCCGAATATTTCCCAGAGTCTATGGAGACTATGGAGAATCCAACCTTCAGTATCCTGCACCTACCCCCTTTGTCGACGTTCTGAATTCTCTTTACTCTTGGCCTCCAGTCCATCTGAAGATGTCTCGCAGATTACGTGCTACGCCTAGCCAAGGAATAGGTGGCCATGGAAATGCCAACGAGCGCGCCAAAAGTCTCATAGCTCGGGCCAATACAGAATGGTATGACATTGAAATCCCATATTTTCACCATCAGCTAATGAATGATTGGGAGGGAGAGATCATGGGTTCACATACTGCAGCGAATTGGACACTCCTCCATAGACAAAAATTTTGGGTGGTCAAAAAAATTTTGGTGCAGCTTATTCTTCATCTCACATGCCCCTAGAATGATACCCCGAATCCTTCTGTCATTCCATGGATATAGAACAGCCGCCTCCTCCTCCTTCGAGGACCATAGAAAGCACCATACATGGTAAAGCAACCAAAAACAATGCGGTCGAGTACAGGAAAACAAAACTTCTCCTGGTTAAGCAGATTCCCTCCAATGGTGAGGAGGATACTAGCAGTGAAGAGGACACCAACAATGAAGCTAAGAGTCCCATAAAATATGGTGGCCAAGCATCTGTCAAACCTCATGTTCCCCCAGTTTCTGGACGACCAAATTCACAGCTTGGATTCGGCTTTGGGGTTCTTATCGAGGAGGAGTTTCCCTCCAAGCCTTAGGTCCACGTTCCATGGTTCTAGTGATTTTTCTTTTTGACATGGTCATCTTGGGTTTAGACTTTCCTATTTATCATAGTAGTTATACTCAGTTTATTTGCTTTAATACTGCCCATTTTTGTATTATCATGATCTGTTTTCCCTTCTATAGGGAGGATCATTGTGACTGTAGCAACCTGGATTTCCCTAAGGGGCGGGTCTTAACTCTCTCTCTGCTACATTATGCTCGCAGAATTTCCATTATGAGTTGTATTGTTTATTGTATTATTACTTTAATTCAATATATTAGTCTTTGAAATTACAAAAAAAAAAAAAACAAAGGCGAAAATTGTTATTAACAGATTATTAGCAATAAAAAAAAGATTTTTTTTTAAAAAAAAAGCAAGAAAGTTAGGAAAATTCATGTTAACGTTAAATATGTTTAATAGAAATAATAGATTAAAAATAACAATAATATCTTACAAACTTTTCATATTTAAAATAGGAAACTGCTATTGACATATTAGGAAACAAATAAGAAAACTAACAAGCAAATATAATTTTCTAGATTTAAAATAGAAAATTGCTATTGACAAACTTTTATTGGAAACTATTAATATGAAATTAGAAGTTTACATACATTACTGTTTGGAAACTTTTTTTTTCATATTTTTTAAATCTTGATTTTTATGATATAGCACTAACTAGATTTCAAAGATACTCTTATATAAATTAAAATAGATAGAAAAGATAAAACAAAATTATAATTACTCATTAAATATATTTAAAAATTAAATATCATTCCATAAAAATAATTGAAACAACTAAAAACATTATTCCATGGGGTAAGGACTATTAAAGCTAAAAATTATAACCTAACATAAACCATATACCTTTTAAATCTAATCATATTTAAACCAAATTAAAACACATATTCATGTGCACATAAAATCCATCCATAATATTTTAAACATCATAAAATCCATCCACAATTTTTCATCTTCATATTTGATAATAAAATATGGTGTGCAAAAAGAACAAGAATGTTTTTCTTGTTTTTTTTTTTAATTTTGTTGGGCGTAGGATTTGCATCGAAGGGTTCGGTCTTGTAAGCATATGAAAAGCAAACTTGATGTACTCCTTGAGTCATCGAACTAGCAGCTAGGACGTTCACATTCAATCGTGATCTCCAGGTTCATAATTATACGATTCTACCTTTTGAATTTTGATTTGGTTTATCAACCTGGCAGTCTCTGGGAGCGACACGACTCTTGGCTATCATGTATGACGTTCAAAGCGATAAAACACTCAGCTCGAACACTGCCATCTATTCACGATGCAGTTAAGGTGCCTTGGGGAAAGAATGTAGGGATTAATGATTTGGTTTCTCCCATCAACTCTGTTTTGCCATTTGGGGAGGTTGATGGAGTGGGAGAGACTGCACAGTCGAATGGTGTATCCATGAAACTTGACCTCTCCTTACCTATGGCTGATGGATCTCATGGTGTGTTGGGTCATGCTATTTCGGTGTCATCCAGGGACGTGTTTTTGAATTCCAAGTCGGGAATGGGTTCTGTGGATATCTCGATGCCCGTTTAGGACCTAGCATTTAATGTTGAGTAGGAAATTCATGTTTCAGGGTTTAAGGGAGAGTTTCCTGCGAATATACCTAGTAAAGATTTTGTTTCTTTGGAGGTTGTCAAACATTTGAAGAGGCTTGGAAATATTATTAGGAAAGGCAAACCTGCGATGATGGTTGTTGGCGAGGATGTCTGTCTGAATGACATTGTACTGACTAATGCCAATACTCTAGTGGGCAGATTTGGTGGCCAGAAAATTAGTGTTGATGGTGTTAAAAAATGGGCTGCTGGTGCTTGGAATGACCGAATCAGTGTGTCACCGGATATTTTCATTCTGCCTCGTGGGTGGATTGCTTTCAAGTTTCATTCTGAAGAAGATGCGGCCTTTAATCTCGTTGGTTTCTGGAGATGGCAGAACTCGGCTTTGATGCTGAAAAGAGGGTCGCCTTTATTCGACCCGAGAGTGGAAAGGTATGACTTACTTCCTATCTAGGCTAAGTTACCAAACCTGCCTTTTGAATTCTGGTCTATCGAATTTTTCAAATTGATTGGCAACACCTTAGGTACATTCTTGGAGGTAGACCTTTCTTTCCTTGATACAGGTGTATGTTGTCTGGGTAAAGTGTTGGTTTTACTTGATCTTAGGAATGGTTTAACAGAGGATATTGTGATAAAGAAGGGGGATTTTGAGTTTCATCAGCCTTTAGATTATCTGGGAATTCCTTTTCACTATAATAGGTGCCATGCCCATGGCCATTTAATCCCTGATTGCTCTTTACCCTTTAGTAAAGCTATTGAATCTGCCTCTACTCCAAAACCTAAATCCTTTTGGAGGGTTAAGAACCCTGATGTTGCCAAGGAAACTAATAATTCTATCTCAGAAGAGGTTTTGGTGGAAGATTTGTTGGGTGGTGATCCAGTTTCGAATGTTGTTCATATTTTGGATTCACTGAAACCTCTCAGTTTCTCTGTCTCTAATAATCCTAGTTTACTTATGGATAACCTTTTGATTCCTGGTGATGGGCATTCGGGAGAGTCGAGAAGGACTGTTACTCCTTTGGGGAATTTAGGGTTTGTTTCCCCTTTCAAATGTAATAAATCTTTTGAACGCTATTTTTTACGGTCTTGCGCTAAGGCTAAAGCGTCTGCCAGTTTTTTCGATGGGGGTTTGACAAGGAATGATATTTCATGTATTGATCTTGGAGGGGTTCATAAGATGTTTATTTTCGATGATAAGTTTGTATCTGGGGCACTTAGAGTTGTGCATTCCCCTTTGGGTGATTTCTTATGATCACTATGACCCTCAATTGCCGAGGGTTGGCTAGTCTGCCCAAAAAACGAGCGGTCCGTAGGTTGATTGTTGAACACACAGTTGATGTCTTATTTTTACAAGAAACTATGTGCTAGGGTGAATTGTTAGTTTCTGAGATGGAATCAATGAATTATGGATGGAAGTTTTTATTTGTGGATTCTAAAGGAAAATCTGGGGGTTTACTACTTGGTTGGAGGTTGCGTCATTTTCACCTGATTAACGCTTGGGATTTTGGTTTTGGTCTTTGCGCCACAATGCACTTTGTTGAGCTTAAAATGAATATTGTCTGTATTAATTTGTATGGACCTTATGTGGATAGAGAATTATTTTGGATTAATCTATTCAAAATAGAGGGTTTGTTGAGCTCTAAATTGATCTTGGGTGGAGATATAAACTTTTCTGTTGGTTTATCTGATATTTGGGGTGATAAGGCTAGAGTTGATAACTTATCTGATTTATTTATTAGACATATGGAAATTGCTTCACTTGTGGATATAGCCCCAACAATCCTACTTCCTACCTGGAATAACCAGAGAGTTGGGTGTGAGAATATTTGCAAGAGATTAGATAGGTTCCTTCTTTCTTCTGATTTTCTAGATTGTGATATGCATTTCAGACAATGGATTGGTAGTGGAGGGGATTCGGACCATAATCCTGTCTTTATGCAATTCCTAACTAAATAATCCAGACCGCGCAGTCCTTTCAAATTTAATGCTTCCTGTTTGGAGGATGAAGACTTTGTTTCCCTTTTAAAATCTACTTGGATAGGTTTCTCTGATAACCTTGAGATTTCTACTATTGCTCACTTTGCCTTAAACCTTAAGAAAATTAAAGAGGTGTCTATCTCTTGGTCGGTCGCAAAGAAATTATAGGAGAATAAGGACTTAGTGGATATTGAATTTTTAATGGTCGATCTTCATAAGTTGGGTTTCGGGTTTGCTACTAAGGTGGTTAAATCTTCATTGGTTGATTTGGAATCACAAAAGAGGAAAATTCTACTAGATCATGAAAAGGAGGCCAAATTGAAAAGTAGAGCTTTATGGATTTTGTGTGGGGACGAAAATACCCCTTTTTTTCCATATGTATGATGATAATAGGAAATTTATTAATTCTATTTGGAAAATAGCTGATGATGATGGAAATATGGTGGAAGGTTTTGAGGATATTGCAGAGGTTGGGGTCAAACACTTTGAGAATTTATTAGGAGGAGAGTGTTCAGGTACACAGGGTACTCCCAAAAGACCGAACACCTTGAGCAACCGCTTCACACAAATAGATCACAGATCAACACACCAATGTTTGTCACATGGTTAAAATCCTTGAGAGGGAAACAGTCCATGGCCCCAGCCAAATAGCTACTTGGAGAAATTTATTATGCACAAGAAAGAAAGTTACATGAGCTTCTCATAATCGATCAACTAGCCAAGGACCCTCTATTCTCTTTAAATAGAGATCATAGACCAATCAGGTGTTAAGCCACAGATCAATGGTAGGTATGATCTAAGAGAAGTTGAACCGTCAGATCACTCTATGTCTAGAACATATCGTGACCGTCAAATTAGAATATTTACAAATGCATACTAATGCATACTAATCCATACTAAAGAAACAAACTTTTACCTAATGGATATATTACACAAGTTGATCTTAACTAACTCCTAAGTGTCTAAATATCCTAACATCCCCCCTTAAGAACAACTTGGGATAGGATTGAAGGATTTACAAAAGTGACACTATTAGGAGAAGGAAGGAGGCATTAGAGCCTATCCCCCCTTAAGGACACGTTCCTGAACTCCTAACATAGATCGAAGTTTAGAAAACTTCGCTTCTGTAAGAGACTTGGTGAAGATGTCTGCAACTTGATCATCTGTAGGGAAATAGAGCACTTCAATAACACGATCATGAACAAGATTTCTGATGAAGTGTATGTGTAGCTCAATGTGTTTGCCGCGCTGATGTAGAAATGGATATTTGGAAAGCTTGATGGCACTTTGATTGTCGCACCAAAGTGGAGTAGGCTACTGCTACTCAAATCCAAACTCTGAAAGGATCTGTCGAAGCCATAAAGCTTCTTGACTGGCATTAACTATGGCTCGATATTCTGCTTCTACTAAAGAAAGAGCAAGAGCTTGTTGTTTCTTACAAGCCCAAGTGACAGGTCCATATCCCAGACTGAAAACATAACCTGCAGTAGAATTTCGATCATCGGGATCACCGGCCCAATATGAATCAGTGAAACCAACCAACAAAGGTTTCCCCCCTGTACTGTAATGAATCCCAAACTGAATTGTACCTCAAATATATTGAAGTATTCTTTTTGTTGCTTTCTAGTGACTTTCATGAGGAGTTTGCATATAACGGGGAACATGACCAATCGCAAAGGAAAGGTTAGGATGGGAATCAGTCAAGTATAAAAGACTACCAACAAGCTAATGATACAAGGTGGCATCTACTTCAGGGGAAGTATAAGTGGCAAAAAGTTTGACTCCAAACTGGAAGAGAAAAGGGGCTGGTTTACAATCTTCCATGTGGAAGCAACGAAGAAGGTCACAAGCATACTTAGACTGGGAAAGAAAGATTCATTCTTTGGTTTGCTAGACTTGGAGACCAAGAAAATAATGCAAATGTCCTAAGTCTGACATTTCAAAATTTTGCTTAATACTGGATTTCACATGGGTTATAAGTTTAGGGTCACTACCAGTAAGGATAAGATCATCAACATAAAGAACAATTATGATGAGATGGTTTCCTACTTTCTTGGTATAGACATTGGGGTTAGAATGGCATCTAGAAAAACCAGTGTCAAGGAGAAATCTATCCATTTTGGCATACGAAGCTGTAGGAGCTTGCTTAAGGCCATATAAGGATTTCTTAAGGAGACAAACAAGGCTATAGTTATTCTGAACATATCCAGGAGGTTGCTCCATGTAAATTTCCTCATGTAAATCACCATGTAAGAAGGTAGACTTGACATCCATTTGATGGACTTCCTAGTTATGTAAGGCTGCAAGGGAAAGAACAAGGTGGATGGAGTTCATTTTTGCTATAGGGGCAAAGGTTTCATTGTAGTCAATCCCTTCAACTTGGGAAAAACCTTTGGCGACTAACATTGCCTTAAGTCTTTCAACACTTCCATATGACGCGTACTTAGTTCTATAGACCCATTTATATCTGACAAGTTTTCTTCCTTTTGGAAGAGGAACAAGATCCCAAGTATCGTTCGCCATTAAGGAACGATATTCTTCATCCATAGCTGCATCCCAATCTGGATTTCCTGAAGCTTCTGCAAAAGTTTCTAGATCATGATTCTCGAAAACTTGAGCCAAAAGAGAAGAGGCTTGCTAAAATTGAGAACGTGTTCAACATTGATCTCTAGGATCACCGACAAGATCACCAGTTGCTTCACATGTTGAACGGACCCATCGAGGAAGTATTGGTACTGGTGGAATTGGAGGAACATGAGCAGGCGGAGGTGGATTTTCATCCTCACTATCATGAATAGAAACTGGAGTTGGAAACCTGTCAAGGAAGCTAGAAGAAGAAGAAGAAGAAGGCACAATCACCGAATCAGGCTCGCAGGCCAAAGATGGCACACCCGCCAAGTTAGGCTCGCAGGCCAAGAGATTTTCATCAAATTTAAAATTTATTCTAATGATTATATCATGAGAATGTGGCTGAAGAAGTCTATAACCTTTTACATCTTCAGAATATCCAACAAATATGCACTTTTCACTTTTAGGCTGCAATGCTTTCCGTTTTTCATCCAGAATGTGAGCCCATGCTTCACAACCAAACACACAAAAGTGACTTACATCTGGTTTAATTTTACTCCATGCTTCTTCCGGTGTTATACCTTGTAAAACTTTAGTGGGTGTGCAATTAACTATGTAATTTGCACAATTTATGGCCTCAGCCCAATATTGAAGACTTAGTCCCTTAGATTGGATCATACAATTAGCCATTTCTCTTAAAGTGCGGTTCTTCCAATCAGCTACACCATTTTGTTGTGGTGTATATGGAAAAGTGTGTTGTTGTTGGATTCCTTGTTCAGTGCAAAAAGTAGTGAACTTATTGTTAACATATTCTCCTCCATTGTCATATCTTAACTTAATAATTTGATGACCAGATTGTTTTTCAACAAGGGCCTTGTAGGCCAAGAACATGTTAAATAATTCGCTCTTAAGTTTTAGGAAGTAAACCCAAGTGGGTCTGGAGTAGTCATCAATGAAAGTTAAGAAATATTTGAAACCAGAAAAGGACGCAGATGGAAGACGGCCACACAAGTCACTATGCACAAGCTCCAAGGGAATCGAGGCGTGCTAAGAGGCACGTTTGTCAAAACTGTCTCAATGATGTTTTCAAGTACACAACTGGAACAAACACCATCCTTGCAAGATACCAGCAGAAGACCAGTCACCATATTGTCTTTACATATTTGATGCAATGAGCAATAATTTAAGTGACCAAATCACTCATGCCAAAGTTTGTTCAAGTTATCACTATGAGCAACAAAAACTGAAGGAAAAGGTGATGACCCAAATTTGTTAAATTTGTACAACCTGGTAATATTATCAATAGTTCTAGTAGCAAGGACATTTTGAGGATTTTTAAAATCCTTGATTACAACTTGATGAGGTGTAAACGTCACAGTTTTACCTTCACCTGAATGAGTAATTTGATAGACTGATAACAAATTGCAGGAAATTTTTGGAACACATAGTACATCACTGAAATGACCATTTTCTACTGGAACTATTCCAGATCCTACAACACTTAGAGATCTATCATCACCAACAAATATTTGTTTGGTGTTACATTCATGCATAGTAGAAAATATGGATTTATCCTTAGCCATATGATAAGATGCTCCAGAATCAATGAGCCATTCAATTGAAGTAGAAGAAGAATATGCAGTATAAGAGTAACCAGAAGCACAAAGTGCATGTCCATGAGAGGTAGATTCTGAAGACGAATCTAGGCTGATGTGGTGCTTCTTCATTGCTGCTTTCAAGGCTGCCATCTTCTTAAAACACTTAGATTCATCATGATTATATTTCCCACAAAAATTACAATGACGCTCAATCTTCTTTCCTTTTTTCTTGGATCCTTTGTCATTTTTTAAAGAAGGAGCTGATTGAGAAGGTTTAGGACCCTTGTTGTTTTGCTTATTATTGCGAAAATTCTATTTCTTGGGAGGCTTGGAATTTTCTTTCTGTTGGGACAATAAGGCTTTCTCAGATGTGTCTGCATTGTTAATTATTCTAAGATGAATGAGCTTATCTTGCTCTCTAATTAAGGGATCACAAAAGGATTCAAGGCTAGGCTCTTAATAGCTAGCTGTAGTCAAGGATTCTTTTATGGAGTAGAATGTAGATACAAAAACAGAATATGCAGGTCCAAGTTTTGAAAGAATATGATAAATACATTGTTTGTCTTATTTATTAATTTTGCATTCTACACATAATAGTATAAGAGTTTTATACTTAGATAAATAGTCTTAAATGCATGAAAAATGTTTTGGATTCAAAGAAAGAAACTCATTCTCAAGTTGATGACCCCAAATTTCATTATGTTTACCAAACACAGATTCCAACTTTTCCCAAGCGATATTAGGTTCATCAATTCCAGATATGTGGAATCGCAAATCAGTAGAGATTGACATCCCAATCAATCCATGAGATTCATCACATCTATTTGCCCATTTAATTTTCTTATCATCATCAGTGGGTTCTGTTTCTTTCCCTGAGGTTATCCTGAAAAGTCTCCTACTTCGCATAACATCCTTCATACGAGATTTCCATGAGAAATAGTTAGAACTTGTAAGTATAATATCACAAAGGGCGGCCATACCATAAAATAATGGCTGAAAGAATAAAAACTAACTGTCTAAATGCAAAGAGCTCGAAAAAATATGCGTTTTCAAAAAAAAACGACACTTAAAACTGATTCTGGATGATGAAGTTATGTTTGATCAAAGAAAAAGTTGAAGATGTCCCCAATAGTGACGTGACAGATATTAACTTGACCAACTAAAAAAAGAAGCCCCCTCTTCCCAAGATCAACCTTTGACAATCACTTTTACAATAAAGTTGCTTTGAAATGAATCACTTTTGTAGAATAAGTGATGTTCACTTTTACAATATTGTGACTTTTAAATAGTGCGGCAATAAATTAAAAGACTTAAGTGACTCACTTTTATTTTATTTTATTTATGTGAGATGCACTTTTACAATAAAGTAACTTGAAAATAGAAATTGCATGTAATAAAGCAACTTTGGACCAAGTGAGCTAAGTTTAAAAGGTACATAAAATAATGGAAAGAGGAAGGGTTTTGTTTTTTTTTAAATACTCTTCTCTCTCGTTCTCCGTGCTTGCTTTCTTTTCCTGCAAATCACAAAAAAAAACGAAAAACAAAACAAAAAAAACTTTTCCACACAATGGGGTTAGATCTTGGTTAGCTTACCCTGAAAGTCTACGTTTTCAAGTTTTCTCGTTGTTTTTGATTTGTCATGATTGCACAAGGTGCACGACAAAGAGCATACGTAGCCGAGAAGACACGAAAAAAAACTTTTTCTTACTATTTCTGATTTGCCACAATCATGCAAGGTGCATGGCAAAGAGCATACGCAGTTAGGAAAGGCAACAGTCCGAGACTAAAACAAAAAATATCTAATAATAAACTGATAAAATATGAGAGATTTACAAAAAACAAATCTGTCACTGTAACATTATACCTTCAGATTTGTCGAAATGGGTGTTTCTGGAGTAAACGGAAACGGTTTCGGTGAAACGAAAACTATTTCTCAATGAAAACAGCACTCTGGACGCAATGGAACAGCTCCCATAGGCAAAAAATGCATAGAAAATCTAAAACCAGAAACCCTTTAAAAGTTTCGGCAACATTGGTTCCAGATCTTGATCAAAACCGAAAGCAGCTCTTCATAAAAGCTATGATACCATGTTCGGTTACATAGGGTACTCCCAAAAGACCGAACATCTTGAGCAACTGCTTCACACAAATAGATCACAAATCAACACACCGATGTTTGTCACGTGGTTAAAACCCTCGAGAGGGAAACAGTCCACGGCCCCAACCAAATAGCTACTTGGAGCAATTTATTATGCAAAAGAAAGAAAGTTACATGAGCTTCTCATAATCGATCAACTAGCCAAGGACCCTCTATGCTCTTTAAATAGATATCATAGACCAATTAGGTGTTAATCCATGGTTCAATGGTAGGTATGATCTAAGAGAAGTTGAATCGTCAGATCACGCTATGTCTAGAACATATCGTGACCGTCGGATTAGAATATTTACAAATGCATACTAATGCATACTAAAGAAACACACTTTTACCTAACAGATATATTACACAAGTTGATCTTAACTAACTCCTAAGTGTCTAATTATACTAACATAGAGTAATCTAAATTTGCCCGAAGTTGTTATGAGTGTTGGGTTCTTTCCCACATCTATAACCGAGGAAGAGAATGAAGAGCTTATTAAATCTGTTACTTTATAGGAAATCAAATCCATTCTTACTTTGAGCAAGAATGATAAGAGTCCAGGTCTGGATGGACTACATGTAGAGGTTTATCGGGCTCTTTTTGATGTTCTGGGTTTGGATTTATTATGTGTGATCAAAGATTCAAGAAAATATGGTAAAATTCCAGCTGTCTTTAATACCACCTTTCTTGTTTTGATCCCTAAGATTGATCTTCCTACCTATTTCGAGGACTTTAGGCCTATTGCTTTGTGTAACTTCTGCTATAAAATCATTTGCAAGATTATTTCTACTTGTATTAGGCATGTCTTGGGTCGTTATATTTCATGTGAATAGTTTGGTTTTTTACCTGGCAGATAGATTCATGATGCGGTGGGTGTCATTCAGGAGGGTTTACATACCATTCATGGTAAACATTTAAAATCAGTGATTCCTAAAATTGACTTGTCTAAAGCCTATGATAGAGTTAGTTGGACTTACCTTAGGGTTCTTTTGTCCAAAATGGGTTTTTCTGGTTTATTCACTTCCTGGGTTATGAGTAGTTTAACTTCAGTCTCCTTTGTTGTTCTTATTAATGGAGTAGCATCATCTTTTTTCAACACTGGAAGGGGGTTAAGACAGGGCTACCCTTTGGCACCTTTACTTTTCCTAATTATTGCTGAAGGACTGAGTAGAGCTCTTTATTGTGTCAAAGATGATGGGATTTATCGTGGTATATCTTTTAGAAATGATATTTCCTTAACTCATGTACTTTTTGTGGATGATGTTATCATGGTTACTGATGGATCAGAACAATCTTTATCCTCTTTGTATGAGATCTTATTGACTTATTGTAAGGCTTCTGGTATGCAGATTAATGATAAAAAATATGCTTTATATCATTCTGGTCTAGATGATTATGAGATCATTACTATATAGAATATTTTTTCATTTCCTGTGTTACCTATTGAGAATGGTATGAAGTATCTTGGTTTCTTTCTTAAACCATGCAGATATGTTTTGAAGGATTGGGACTGGCTTATTGCAAAAGTGGAAAAAATGATTCTGAACTGGAGTTTTCGTTGGCTAACTAAGGGAGGTAAGCTTACATTGGTTAAATCAGTTCTTGAATCCATCCCGATCTATTGGATGCATTTCTGGATCCCTGTGGGGGTCATTGAGAAAATTAGAAAGTTATGTTTTAGATTCTTGTGGTCTGGACATAAGGACTTTGCAGGTCTCCCTTGGACTTCATGGAAAAACTTGGCTTGCCCTAAATTTCTGGGTGGTTGGGGACTAAAAATCTCGGTGGTTTTTTCTAAAGCCCTTGTAGCCAAGAGTGTATGGAATATTATTGCAGGTTCGGGTATTTGGGTACAGATTGTAGTACAAAAATATGTACATCCTCTATCTATTCTGGAATGGATATGAGTGCCTGTTAAGAAGAAGAAGAACATCTAAATCTGTTGGAAAATTGTCTTATGGGCTTTTGATATTATCGGTAATAATCTTGTATGGAAGGTTGGAAATGGTGTTGATTTGAGGATTGGTATTGATTCTTGGGTAGGTTGTAAATGGTGACATCACTTACCTACTTTACTGCTTGATAAATTACATTATGTTGGCATTTTCTTTCTTAAAGATATTGGTTGCCCTGGTTCGACTCTTTTGAGTGAACAAGGATGGTTATCTGCAAACATTCTTAGTTTATCTGATTCACAAGATGTATTATGCTAAAATGGTTTTCTAGCCATTCTTAAAGCTAGTCATGTTAGACTTTCTAATAGTGATGATATACTTGTTTGGAATCCTTCCAAAACTAGTAAATACACTCCAAAAGAAGGTTATGTACATTTGCTTCAGGACAGGATTGGTATGGAACTATCTTGGTGGTGGAAAGTTCTGTGGAAATTTAAGTGCCCCTTAAAATCAAAAATCTTTTGTTGGTTTCTTTTTTCTAAAAAGGCACTCACTTGGGATGTCTTGGTTAAAAGAGGTTTTGAAGGACCTGGCAGATGTTACTTGTGTAAAATGGAGGATGAATCTAATTTTCATCTTGGGGTGGATTCCTCTTTTACTAAAAGTGTTTGGCTTGATATTGAAGATAAATTACAATTTAGGAATCTCTGGTATGGGGTATCTGTGACTGGTTGTTTGAAGAACTGGTGTCTTAATGTGCAAGTTAAGCATATTAGGTCATTTCCTGTTATTGTTTTGTGGTTTTTATGGAAGGCTCGCAACCAAAGCTATTTTGAAGATCAATCTTTGATGCCTTCATAGGTTTGCTCTCTCAGTTTGGGTATGCTAAGAGCTTTCCCACAAGAGGATCCTATTATGAAATTAAGACCTGTTTTTGCAAAAACTATTGATAAATCTTACCCTTGGGGTTTTTTTATGGATCAGGAGAAAAGGATTCATCTGCTTATGGAGCTGGAGGTATACTTTATTTTTCTGATAAACTCCCCTTCTCCTTTAAAGTAGGTTTAGGGACTGGTACTAACAACATTGCTGAACTCTGTGCTTTAAATATTCTACTTACTTTGGCCAAGATGAAGGATTATGCAAAAATCCAGATTTTTTGCGACTCTCAGTTAGTTATTAACTGGGCCAAGGGTAAATTCAGAATGCACAATTTAGAATTATCTTTAATTCTTCAGGAAGTTCATATACTTTCTGACAGTTTTGAGATGGTGTAGTTTCAGCATATCTACCGTGAAAGGAACAATTTAGCTGATTCTTTGGCAAAGGATGGAGCAAGGATTAGTGAGGGTTATTGGCTCATTAAAGAATTAAGAGAGGATTCATTTTATGAGACTTACCAGATTTTCTGAACTGATGATGATGAACTTGAGTTTTTTTGGTTTTATAGGACTGATGATGGTGAACACTAGATGTTGTTGCATTTATAGTTACTTCTGTTTGAATGATGATGGTTGAACAACTTCTACTAGTTGTGACTGATATATATCAGTTTTTTGAGATTCTATGCCTATATAAATCTTTTTGACTGATAAAGATACATTATCCTACTCATGACACTATATGTGTTTTTATGATTTTGATGTTGCCTTTAGAAAATCAATGCAGACATGATTTGATATTTGATTTTATGATCTTTTTGTAAATATTTTGATTCAAAACTTCGTTTCTGTTTTTTAACAATAAACCTTTGATCCATCAAAGGAATGTAAAGAAATTTACTATTTTTTTTCAATGAAAAAAAAAATGAAAAGCAAACTCGTGATAGGTGATTCGACGGGCAGATTATGAAAATCAAACTTGTGACAAGTGATCCAATGCTTTAATACAATAATTTTTGTTTATTAGAATGTAATCCATTTATTAAAATGTAAGAATTCGTTCTCGAAACACAATGTACCATATCAATGTTGAGGCTCACATTGGAAAATGAATTTGTCTCCAAATGCAATGTACAAAGCTTGCCATGCCACAATGAAAGATGCGATAATATTTTATAAAGCCATAAACATTTTCAAAAATGAACAAATATTTAATGTCATGATTTAATGTTAACTTGAGGTTAGTATTAATTCATTATTTTTGGTAAATCATAAGAAAATTACACCATTTTTCTCTTATGGCCTTGGGATGAGGCCAAATAAGAGCTCAATTTTTTTATTATTGGATATCATAATTTTTTTCAAGAATGATTGGTAAAAAAAAATGTATTATTCAAAATCATTTGAAAACTCAATATAAAAAACCAAAACTTTAAGTTGTGTATCGTGTTAATGAAAAAAACGACATGCCTTTTACCAGTCCTAGTCCTTGTCCTTGCCATCCATGGACTAATAAAGTATTTCCTTTGGTATTCATTTTATAACCATATTTACAAGAAGCTACTTCTTAATAAAAAAATAAAAGTAATCTAACCATGAAAAAAAGAAAAAATCGATGGTATAATGAAACAAACTAAAAGTTAATGATTTTACTTCACCATACAATCCACAAAGGTATGATCAAGTTAGTAGGGAATCAAATCTTGTTAGAAAAATAGTCTTGCAGAGTAAAAATAATAAATAATTAACAAGATGTAAATTTAAAAATATATTACAAAAGAGAGACAAATATAACATGGTTCATTCAAGATGGGCTACGTCTACATAGAAATTGTTAGTCCTTTATTATTATGACATCCAACAAAATGAAGGGATACAAGCTGCAACAACCCTGTTGCACTTCCTCTATACTCTCTCACAGTCTCTCTCACACAATCATAGAGATTATTTTACAATGCTACAATACAATACACATCCGTATTACAATGATTTCCTTTTGTAGACGAATTTCCATGGGGAAATACCATGGGTCTGTAAACTATTGGCCAACAAACATCTCAAATTTATTTCAGGGGCTTCTCCCCTGAATCCCCTTTCTCAGGGGCACTACCCTCGAACCCCCGCTAAGGGCCCACTGGACCTCGGACCCTCGAGTCAAGGGGATGGACCCCCCGAGACCCCTACGGGAGAATGATGCCCCCTTGCACCCACTTGTTGGGATGCACCCACTTGTTGGGATGAGTGTAAAGTAAAACATGTACACAAACACGGCTGAACAATAACATCTATGAATATGGAAGATCAGGCTCCATAACCAACAGTCTCCCACTTTGAGACTGATCACAACAACTCCCTCGATGCTACACTTGATGGACTAGGCTATGAACCTTCGACTTTGAATATTTCTCTTCTTTACCTTCATGCTTGAAGGCTAACTGAAACTGAGCAGGAACTTAGTTTCTCTATGGTTACTTCCTTTGTCAACATGCCTGCATGATTCTAGCTAGTATGTATCTTTTCCAAGTTTAACAATTCATCTTCCAGAACATATCCTATGAAATGGTACTTGAGTTGTATATGTTTAATCTTCGAATGAAAGGCTGAGTTATTCGCAAGATGAATGGCACTCTAGTTGCCACTGTACAACTTGTTATTCTCCTGCTTCTTACCTAACTCCTCCATGAACCTATACAACCACATCATCTCTTTACTAGCCTTTGTAGAAACAACATGCTCTGCTTCCGTTGTTGAAAGTGCAACAACCTTTTGCAGTTTTGAAATCCAACTTACCGTTGTTCCACCCATTGTAAAGACATACCCTATGTTGTTTATCTTGTTGTCTTTATCACTTGCCATATCTACATCAACATGTCCCTGTAGAATAGTGTCTGGACCTCCAAAACATAAGCATGAAAAGTGGTACCTCTAAAATACCTGAGAATCCACTGTACTACTTTCCAATGCTCTTTACTTGGAATGTTCATATACCTTCTCACAACTCCCACTGTGTATGCAATATCGAGTCTTGTGCACACAATGGCATACATCAAGCTACCAATTGCTAATGAATAGGGAACCTTGGACATGTATTTCATCTCTTCCTGTGTCTTGGTACACATCTCCTTACTTAGTTTGAAATGGCTGTCCAAAGGTGTACTAACTGGTTTTTCATTATGCATTCTAAACCTCTCCAACACCTTTTCTATGTATTCACCTTGATACAATGTTAATTTGCAATTTTTCTTGTCTCTTGTTATTCTTATACCAAGGATTTGCTTTGCAACACCCAAATCCTTCATCACAGATGATTTAGCTAGTTTCCTTTTGAGCACATGTATATCCTACATGTTAGAACCTGCAAGAAGCATGGAATCCACATACAATAACAAGATAATATATATTCCATTATATAGCGTCTTGAAATAAACACAGTGGTTAGAATGGCATCTACTATAACATGTTCTATCATAAAATTTATTAAATTTTAAATACCACTACCTTGGATCTTGCTTCATGCCATACAATCTCTTCTTCAACCTACAAACCAAATTCTCCTCCCTTTGACCTCATACCCCTATGGTTTCCGCATATAAATCTCTTCCTTCAAATCCCCACAGAGAAAGTTTATTTTTACATCTAATTGTTCAAGATGAAAATATTCTACCACCACTAGACTTAGAATAGTCCTAATCGAAGTCATTACAACAATAGGAGACGCTATTTCATCAAAATCTATACCTTTCTTTTGTGCAAACCCCTTTACCACAAGTCTAGCATTAGACCGCTTCTTTCATCCTCCTTCTTCCTTCAACCTGTAAACCCATTTATTCTACAATGCTCTCTTTTATGCGGGAAACTCAACCAAATCCCAAGTTTGGTTTCTTACCAATGATTACATATCCTCATTCATTCCTTACTCCCACTTCTTTCTAGTTTCTACCTACATTGCCTCTTCATAACATTTTGATTCACCAGAATCAGTCATCAATAAATAATACAATGAAGGAGAGAATCGTTCAGGGGGTCTACTTAACCTAGTGTATCTTCTTACATTGGCAAGAGTTTGAGGTACTTGCTGCTGCTCTTGATTTTATGGTGCCTTTGGAACTTCATTTTCTTTGATTTCATCAAGCACTGTGTACTATGTGTTTTCCTTTTCCTCTTTCTTTCCCTACAATTGATCTTTGTATGTAACATTTTCATTGAATACTACATCTCTACTCCTATGGATTTTGTGATTTTCATAATCTCATAAGAGATAACCAAAATATTCAAGCTTGTACCCAATAAAGGTACATTTCTTGGATTTAACCTCAATCTTTGTTCTATTTTCTTTAGCAATATGGACAAATGGTTCACAACCAAAATTTCTGAGAAATGAGTAGTTTACCTTTTTGCCTGTCCATGCCTCCTATGTAATTCCACCATCCAAAGCATGTGAAGGCCCTTTGTTTATTAAATAAACAACGATATCTACAACATCAACCCAAAATTGAAAGGGAAACCCTGGATGCAATCTCATACACCTTGCACGCTCCATGATCATTATGTTCATCCTTTCTGACACACCATTTTCTTGTGTTGTTCATGGGGTTGTCTTCTCTCTACAGATCCCATGGTATGAACAATAACTTTCAAACTCCTTGCTACAGTATTCACCTCCATTATCAGATCTAAGACATTTCAACCTTTTCCCTATCTCATTCTCAACCAAAGATTTCCACTTCTTAAAAGTAGCAAACAAGTCAAATTTTTGTCTAATGCAATAAACCCAAGTTTTTCTAGTTGCATCATCAATAAAAGTAACATAATAATGAGAGCCACTGAGAGATTGTACCTGAGCCATACCCCATACATCTGTATGCACAAGCTCTAACTTTTCACTCTTCTTCTATTTCCCAACCTTGAGAAATCTAACTCTCTTCTGTTTTCCATAAACATGGTTCTCACAGAATTCCAAACTTACTTGCTTCAGATCTGGAAGCATTTTCCTTGAGTGGAGAATCTGCATCCCCTTCTCACTCATTTGGTAAATCCTATGATGCTACAACATCGCACATGTTTCTATGGAAGCTACAGATATAGAATAATCAGTATTATGAGGACATAAATACAATGTACCTATCATGTCTCATTTTGCTATTACCATTGCTCCCTTAGTAATATTCTACCACGTTTTTCCAAATGTAGACAAACAACCGCTATCTCCCAACTGCCTTGTTGAGATCATATTTATTTTCAAAGCAGGAATATGCCTTACATGTTTTAGCATCCATTCATTTTCATTATTTAAATTAATTCATACCTTACCCATTCCAAAAATTTTACATGGTTCATCATCCCCCATTAAAACATGTCCAAAATCACTTGGAATATAATCATGAAAGAATTTCCTATGGGGTGTAGCATGACATGAAGCCCCTAAATCTATTACCTAGTAACCACTAGTATTATCTAATGCAAGAATCAAAGAATCTTGTAACACATCACCTGCTACATTTTCTTCCTGAGTGGTCTCCAGTTGTCTGTCTCCTTTCTTCTTTGGAGCTCTGTAAAGTTTTATTCAAATTCCTTCTCTTACCACAATTCTAGCACTCTATCTTTCCAAATATGAACTTGGATCTTCCCTTTCTATACTTTTTACAATTACCCAGGCTCCTTCCTCTCTCCCTTTGTATTCCTCTACTCTCCATGGTCAATGCATTACCGGATGTCTCACCTATTATTTTTCTTTACATTTCCTCGCTAAGAATAACACCTACAACATCATCAAATTTCAAAGTGTCTAAACCAAGGACAGAGTTAATTACATCCATGACCAAGTTGTTCCAGCTTTCTGCAACAAGAAAAATATTAGAAGATCCCTAACCTCCTCTTCAAAGTTCATTTTTTACAGAACTTAGCTGACTAGTAAGCATATTAAATTCATTTAAATGGTCATCAACAGATCCACCTCCTGGCATCTTCATATTAAATAAATGCTTCATTAAAAATACCTTGTTGGAAGCCAAGGTTTTTTCATAGATCTTAGCCAATGCGCTCATCACACCCTCTGTTGTCTTTTCTTTTGAGATATTGAAAGTCACCGACGAATCCAGGAACAACCGTATTGTTTCCAGATCCTTTATGTCAAGAAACTCCCATTCTTCATCCTTCATAGTAGCAGACTATTTTGTTTTTTCTCCCAATGGTAGGTATAGATATTTCTAGTACAGATAGTGTTATAGCTAATTTTACCACATGTTAGTGCCAGAAATTGTTCTCAGACTAAAAAAGAACAAGCCAACACAATCTCATAAAACAAAATTAAGTAAAATAGGTTTTTAGGGTTTTGGTTGTGTATTTTGTAAGCAAGAAGGTAAAAACTTCACAAGACTAAATAAAACACTAAATCATGCACAATTGAAGGGCTGAGATGCATAACATATAAAACATAAACCATATACAATAATCACAGCACTGAATTTCATCCATAGCTGAAGCATTTCATGAATAATACCCTCAAACAAGAAATGAATATATCAACTGAGTGATTAAACAAATCAGAAATGAAACCAACAAATAGGCTAAACAGGGCTTATAGTTGCATATATTTCATAATCAGTCATTCAAAAATACATAAGAGTGTTTTGACACTTAGCTTCATAAATCACAGCTTGATAACCTCCCTTGATGTTTAATAGAAGCTAGCTAGACAACTTTTCTTTTTATCCCTCGTGACATTACCTCCTCTTCAGACAGGTTTCTATATCTTCTGTTTAGTATGAATCCTAACTTCATCAAACAATGACTTCTCTTCATATTCAAACTGCACTGTAATAGAAACTTGTTCCTGTTCTTTCACATTTTCCTTTACTTCTTGGTTTAGTTCTTCATGAAAAATATCTTCTGCAGGCTCTATTTCTTTCACTTCTGCCTTTGAAATTTCATTTTCCTCAATATTAGTCTATTGTTCAACTTCAACATTTTCATGTCCTTGAGTCATAGATTTTTCTGGTACATTATCCTCTTCGATCTTAACTGTGACTCTCTTTTTCAGCTTCTTGACCAAATTATGACCTTTATTCAACTGTCTTTTTTGAGCTTGATTTTCCTTTTCTGTTTGAAATCCAGACCAAAACAGAAAATAATCCCATGTTTTGTCCTTCTTTCGAAGCATAGTACTTATGACTATCTTTATAAGCCCATGATGAAACACAGACTGTTTAGTGTGGTCTTGATGCTCCTTTACTCTGCTAGACATCTTTTGTAAACTTTTAAAGAAAAAGAATGGAAGATTTATCTTTGCATCATGGTTAAGATGCTACAAAAACCTGAAATGAAACTTAAAAACAAAAGCAAATCTTCCTTCACAAGTGATATAACTTTGCATAATTTTAATTGGCTTTATCCATTCTGGTTTAAATTTTTGGATATGTACTCCTTTACCCCAATCTACTACTACATCTGGAAGTAAATATTTTTGTGCAGCAAAGGTAAAAGGTACTTTTTAAAACCAGTATTCGCCCTCATCTGGGATCCCTGTAGCTTCTGCTATCAATTCTCTGGTCAACTCAAACTTCAACGTATCAAAAGTAACAACATATTTTCCCAAACACTGAGCAAACTCATAAGAGACCTCTGTGTGATACCCATCAATTTTCTCAAAAACGCTTAACCATCCTGCCTCTAAAAACAATCTTGCACAGTCTAGAAAAGTCTAAACCCAGGACATGTCTGAAGGTTCAACTCTATTGGTTTTACCACTTCTTTTCATTTTAAATGACAGTCAAATTGCTTCCTTCAGTAAATAATTTTAACTCTGTTCAGATCTTGGCAAATTTGACAGACAATGATATGTTGGGAAACTAAACCTCTAGACTAGATTCTATCACTTAAACTAATAAATGTCTTAATTCTATTGACAGAAAATTCGACATTTAGTATGAATTAGGTTTACATACTAACAATCTTCATTAAATTCCATAATTAATCTTCTGTTAGTATAAACCCAAACACATGGACTTTGATAGCAATTCGCTTCCTACCTGTCAAAGTGGTGAATCCAGCTACTAGAATTGTGTTTTCTTGTCTGCTATGTGTCCAATTCCACTCCTTAATCCTCCTCTAACCACCATGATAGTTCCAAACAGTCGCTGCTTCAAAGCCCTAAATCACCGACTTGCTTCAAAACTTGATTACAAAATGCCAAATTCTTCGCCATGAACTTGTATGCTCTTCATGCGCTTTAGTAAGATGCGTAATTCAAGGTGAATTTTCCTCAATCATGTATAATTTTCATTATTCCACTACTCTGTATCATAACTTCCAGACCACTGCACTTACCCTGATGATGACTTTGCTTGAACTATAAGCACCTGTCACAATGATCACCCTGGCCAAGAACACGTATCAAATCCATGAACAAGTGTGAATGACCTCTTTCATGTGCGAATTTCCAAAAATTTGAACCAAAAATTGTGATTTTCAAACTGCGGAATTTTCTTGTAGCGCGAGTGTGTAACGTTTTCAGGCTTGCGCTACAAGAAAACCTGTTTCAATAATTTTCAAAAATACAACTCATAACAAAGGGTTAACTTTGGTTAAATGACTTAGATCAAGATTTTATGATATTTTTTAGGACCTTTAATTCATATAAACATCCTACAAGCCCTTGAACTTTGAATTTTGCTAAATAAAACCAAAATTGGAAAAATAAAACTATGAAATCAAAATAAAAACATAAAAAATTAAAGAAAAGATTTAAACTAACCTAAAATCCAAACTTAAAAATGAACAAATCCAAGCTTCAAAAAACAAGCAAATGTTTTAAACTAAGAAGCAAAAACAGGCTATAACATCTGGCTCCTGCTGCGGGATGAAGTCCTCCCTGTGAGGCTTCAAGAACCTGTAGATCAGTGCGTTCTGTGCTGTAACTACAACTACCTGCTAATCTGCTCATGGAGTCTTTATTCTATTATTCACACCGGTATATACAATGAAAGTCCAATATTTACCTCAAAAGCTGTAAAAATGTTTGAGGAATCGTCCATTAACTGGATTAGACTATTCCTCACCATCCAATTCCTGTAGCACAAAAGTATTATTTTCTAGAATCTTTGATACTATGAAAGGACCAAACCATAGATTATCAAACTTGCCATGCTTTCCTTTCTGCTCCTTTCTAGCATCCCATCTCAAGACCATATCTCCATTTGAAAAGGTGTTCTCCTTGATTGTTCTGTCAAACCTTTCTTTAACCTTTGTCCTGTATAGATGATTTTTTTCCTCTACTGTTTCACGTTTCTGCTGCAATTCTATCAGTGCACAAATTCTTCTTTGAATATCACTGGGTTCTTCTTTACTATCCTGAAGAAATTTCATCACTGGAATACCAAGTTGGACAGGAAACACTACATCAGTACCATAAACCAATTGAAAAGGAGAAGTTCCAATTTCCTTTTTTATTGTTATTCTGTCTGCCCACAATGCATATTTTAACATTGAGTCCCATGATCGTTTATTCTGCTTCAATAACTTCTTGATACTCTGAATAATAATTTTATTAGTTGACTCAGCTAACCCATTTCCCTGAGGATAATAAGGTGTTGAGTGTTTCAAAATAATCCCATTCTTTTCACATAATGCCACCATAGCTTTAGCCTTAAAAGCTTGAGCATTATCAATCAATAACTTCTTGGGACATCCAAACCTGCTAAGGATATTTTCCTGAATAAAATCTATAATCATCTTATCTTTTGCATTTCTTGTGGGGATGGATTCTACCCATTTAGTAAGGAAATTTGTAGCAGTTAAAATCCACTTATGCTTCCCTTAAGAGGAAGGATTTATCACCCCTATGAATTCCGAACCCCACTACTGAAAATGGGCATTTACAACAATAGACTTTAATGGTAAAGACACCAATTTTTGCTTGCCATCAAACTTTTGACAAGGGATACATGCTCTTACCTGCTAATACACATCGGAGAATAGTGAAGGCCAATAGTATCCGGCTCTCAAAATTTTATAAGTTGTTGCTTTCCAATACTTATGTCCCCCACAAGCACCTTCATGTGATTCAGAAATTACTTCTTCGATTTCTGGCTTATCCAAACATCTAAGCAAAATACCCCCTGGATGTTTCCAAAACAGCTGTTGTTCTATCAAACAATATTTAGTAGTTTTCAACTTCAATGACCTAGCAGCTTTCTTGTCTAGATGTTCTGGACATTGTAAATACAAGAGAAAATGTACAATATCTGCATACTATGTGGATTCTGCATAGTGGTCCATAATTCTTTCCTTCTCCTGCTCTGCTTGCAATTCTTTGTGTGCTGGTTGTTCTGCCATGAGATGAAGACATAAAGCTTGACAATTTGAATTAGCTAACAATTTAGATAAACCTTGTCCCTTTACCAACTTTGTAGGCTTAATGTCCACTTCATATTCCATTATTTTTGCAATATATTTCCCTCTTTTTCCCTCGCTATCAGGTCGAGTCAAAACATCCTTAATGGCAGAATTAGGAACATAAGCAATAACTTTGGAATGCAAAACATAAATTCTGAAAATCTTCAATGCATTTACCAATGAGTAAGCTTGCTTCTCTAAAGTACTGTACCTCAGCTCTGAGTCTCTAAGGGTCTTGCTGAAAAATGCAATTGGCTGTTCAAGTCCATCCTTATTCTTCTATAATAAAACAGTAGCCAAAGTATCCTTGGATGCAAAAGAAAAAGTTAAAAATTCCTTTGTCACAATTAGGACTTACTAATACTGATGCTTCCGTAAGAGCCATCTTAATCTTTTCAAAATAGTTTTTTACTTTTGCAGTCCACTTAACTTCCTGATCCTTCTTCAACATAGCTGTAATATGTTTAATGGTTTTAGCAAAATTTGGTATGAACCAACGCAGAAAATTTATTTTACCAATAAAAAATTGTACATCCTTCTTGCTCCTTGGTAAACTAATTTTCAGAATTGCTTTCACCCTTTCTGGATCTATCCTTATGCCATTGGCTGAAACTAAATGACCCAACAACTTACCTTCTTGTACAGCAAAATGTGACTTTTTTGGATTGAGAGACAAACCATATTTTCTGCATTTCAGGAAAGTTTGTTTTAAGTGTTTTAGATGCTCATCATCAGATTGTGAGAAAACTGTAATATCATCTAAGTAAATCACTACAAATTTATTTCTTTCTCCCACAAAGGCTATGTACATAGCTCTTTGAAAAGTAGCTCCAACATTCATTAATCCAAAAGGCATCTTGTCGTACATGAAAGTACCCCAAGGAGTAGTAAAAGTTGTCTTTTCTCTATCATCAAGGTGCATGGCAATTTGATTATATCCTGAAAAACCATCAACCATATAAATTCTTTATGCACCAACTACATTCCACAATATTTGTTCTATCTTTGGCAAAGGTTAATTATCATTCAATGAAGACCTATTCAAATTTTGAAAATCAACACATAGTCTGATTTCACCATTCTTTTTCCTAACGAGAA
The DNA here is from genome assembly GCA_001517045.1 of Pseudotsuga menziesii. Lineage (NCBI taxonomy): Eukaryota > Viridiplantae > Streptophyta > Pinopsida > Pinales > Pinaceae > Pseudotsuga > Pseudotsuga menziesii. Next base: position 434,110 of record LPNX011020963.1, on the reverse strand, counting down.
CTAGATTGGCTACCCATGAAGAATATCTGAGGGGAATCTTAGCATCTAACAACTTTTTAACTTCCTTTTCTATAATGGGAAACAAAGTAGGATTGATCCTCCTTAATTCCTAACTGAAAGGTTTAACATTTGGTTTTAAAGGTATTTTATGTTGTATAATACTTGTATCATATGTCTTCAAATCCTCGTATGACCAAGCAAAAAAATCAACATACTCTTTTAATAACTTGATGTACCTATTTCTTTGCTCTGTTGTGAATGCCTTTGAGATCTTCACCATTCTGGGATGCTCCTTGGTGCCAATATTACAGTCCATTACATTTTCTTCTAAAGACTGTACAATTGGTTTTAAAGGTGTATCATCCTTTGAAAAAATCCTCTCCAAAGGCACCAGACCCCTAGGAATGAAATTACTTTTCAGCTCAATGATCTTATGACCTGCAATCTCATTTTCTGCAACACCCTCTATATGTTCAATTTCATCATCATGTTCTTGGTCAATTACTGAATTGGAAAACTCACCTGTCAGCTCTAAAAATATTTTTATCTCAAAATCATCTTCAAAAACTCTTCATTTCTTTATATTATTAGGCACAGAAAGTCTGTACCTAACTTCAATAGGATACTTCAGCAATGTTGTTTTGGGAATCCTGAAATGTGTGGCTGCTAGGGCAAGAGAATCAGTAGCTTGGTTATGATCCCTAGGAATATAAGTGATATTAAAAGCCACAAAGAAATTGTCTATCATATCCTATACTTCATTCCGGTACACTTTCAACAAATTTTGTTTTACTTGATAGTTATTCCTTACTTGCTGAACAACCAACTCGAAGTCGCCATACACAGAGATCTGCTGAATACCTAAATCTTTTGCAGCTTTCAAACCTAACAACAAAGCTTCCTACTTTGCAGTATTATTAGTGGTAATAAATTCCAATTTATACATTAACCTTAATGCTTCACCACCAGGAGATATTAGAACAACTCCTGCTCCAGCACCTTCTTTGGATGATGATCCATCGAAATACATTTTCCAAAGTTCATCTTCCTGTTCCCTAGTGCATTTGACTGATTTTTCTTTTTCAACTTGTAATAAACCAACAACATCATTTTCATCACTAAAATGCAACATACAAGTACCCAAATCCTTTTCAACAGCATACAATGGATGATTTGTAGGATTCTTGTCATCAGTCACAATATAAGAAAATTTTAATTCTCTATACAACATTATGTTTTCACCTCCAAAGACAGGGATGGTTGCATATGTTATGTCCATCTGTAGAGTTCCACCTACCTTCTTGGCCCAAGATCTAGAGAGGAGCAATCCAAACTTAAATGTGATGTCTGCTACTACTACATCCATAATCACACTCTTCATTGGTAGCTGAGCTAAACTAACCACCATATCCTTTATCATTCCTAAACATTTTACAGCTCATCAATCGAAAGCATACAAGTCATGATAAGGTTTTTTTATGCTCAACCCTAAAGCCTCCATGACTTCTTTTGGCATTATATTATGAGATGCTCCTGAATCCAAAAGGCAATTATGTATCATCTGCTCATGAATGGTTAATTTAATGTAAAAAGGAGGAGATGCACTTGCATCATTTTTAGGTTTTTTCTGCCAAAGCTGACCCAATAAAAATTTTAGGATTTTCCTCTTGTAAATTTACCATGTCAGAGGGAAGTAGACTATTTGTTGAACCAATCATTTTCAAGACTGAATTTTTGTAAGAAGGTGTTGACGGGCATATGTGAATATGCACGTAACGGGAAAGACAACCCAGACCGAGATCCTTAGAGCAGGTTCCAAGCTGTTTGGGATGGTTGCTTCCGACAGGTTTAAAGGCTCTGTTAGCCTGAAAGTCTAAAACTGAAACGAAACTATTGTTAAATTTATTAAATACCTACAAATATACACAACAAACTTGTTAACAAATGTAGAAAATTAAACTAGTTAATCTAATTACTAATGAATTATTAATATAATTAATAATAGTCTATGAACTAAATTTA
>LPNX011020963.1:376056-431930 GCA_001517045.1 Pseudotsuga menziesii | reverse complement strand
TGTTGTCTCCTCTCCATCAACTATCGACCTCATGCAGCAGTATTTTCTGAGCTTACAAGAGAGAAATCTCTTCAGCGTTGGCAGCCTCCACGTCCACCTTATCTTTCAGCAAATTCCAGTCTGCTTAAATAATCAAAAACAGAATCCAAATTAGGTTTTACACAGGCGAAATTTTGCCAGCCGCAACTGCAAAAATCGCGTCCAGAAAACCCCCGAAATCTCCCAGAATCCATCACTGTTTGGCAAAATACTCGTGAGTACAACTAAATGGGTCCGTTCTGAGAAAAACCCATGTCGCGGATTTTTCATATCTATCTCCATTTGTTCACAACGTGGCCTGGAAAAACGCCTGTTAATTGAAGGCGCGTTTTTAATAACTGACAGGGAATAAAATTCGTCTCCTGGCAATTTCCAGAATCATAACAGTCTCCTTAGCATCTGCACATGAAAAACCTAATAAAATAAAGAAGTGTAAACAGAATTCAATCATGAGAAAATAAATAGCTTGACTAATGATCTTTCCAGCTCTTTTGCCGTTTTCAAAATCTATGATTTGTTTCAATATGTGCAATTAAAACATTTTAGCATCTACAGGATATTTGTTTTATTATTACTAGCAATATAATAATCCATAGATTCGGCTGGCATCTCTCAAATCTCTACAATATCGAAGAACAGATAACTGGTTTAATATGAGGATCCCGTTGTGGATAAAACGAAATTCACAAACATTTCCATTGAATTAATAACTCATTCAATCTTCATTGATAACCACGTGCCGTTATTCAAATAACCAATGGATAAATCAGATAATAATCTTCAAAGGCAAAATATGCTCATTTCTAAGCCTTTATAAAATTCACATCAATTCCTAGTATTTTTGCAAATATGATAAAATTAAAATAAAGTGTTAATTATACCTAATTTTCTAGGTAAACATTTAAAAGATCAAAGAACTTTATTTATTATATTTATACAAAATAATTAAAAGATTTATTTATTTTGTATAAATAATAAAAATAAATAAAGTCTATTAATTATAAAGATACGTATTTGATCTTTAATTATTCAACACTTTTAATAATATAGCAAAAATAATAAGATAGACTTAGTAAAATATTTTTCAAACTCTTAAATTGAATGCATGGTTTTATCTTTCCATATCCATCGTTAAATGAATGAGAATTACCAAGTTGAATAATTGAATCAAAATTACCCATTTATAAGATGTCATCAATACAATAATCACCCTTCCAAAAACCTTATCAATATTTATGATAACAAAATCACATAACCGAAGGATAAATATTTGGATAAGAAATCACTAGTAGATTGATGACAAATTATTAACACTTATCCACTCAAAATAATAATTTCAAAATAGTAATTTTGTCAACTAATCCATAGTTTGCAAAGGTTTTCTTTAAAAACATTGAATTTCATGTTTTAATAGCTTCTGGAATGTCACCATTTTAGTAACTTTTAATTCTTTAAGTTTGCTATATGAAATTCAAACATTTCATCAAACAAAATACAATTTTATTTGAAGAAATAATGTTTTTTAAAGGCTGTTGGGTAGGGACACAACAGAAGGATTCTTCATCAACTCAGTGAAAGGAATAGGGATCTTAATTTTGCATACTTCATTTTCAAGATTGAAATTCTGCATAACTTTATTCACCTCTTCAACTTCAATAACCTTCTTTTGTTTATCCTAATTCTGTTTTTTTTCTAATACTATATCTGACTGTTGTTTAGGAGGCAAAACTACCTTTTTCCTAGGATTTTGAACCACCTGTTTTGGCCCTGATCTTAAATTTAAGGTTTTCTTTGGATTAGTCTGACATATATCAGTAGTTACCTCAAGATTTAAATCATTTTATGTTTCAAACACATCTGCATCATAATATTCTGAGTTTAAAAAATCCTCCTCAGTCACAAAACCTTCTGACAATTGTTCTCCAAAATAATTCATATCTTGATCTGGATCCTCAAAAAACTATTCTTCTTCTATTTCTCCTTCATCAGTAACATTATTCTGAAGTGGGGGTGGTACCTTTTGATCCTCAGCTTCTGTCCTTTCTTATTGTATATCATTATTTCTTCTGAATTGATTTGGATTATTAGGGTTTCTGTCTCCCTCTTGAACAGGTTTGTTTGAATTTTTCTCTAACTCCAACTTGTTTAGTTTTGTTGTTAGGATTTTCACAAGTTTTTCCATTTCATCAATTTTTCCTTCTGTAGAATGGGATGTTGAAACCACTGGAGCTGCCTCTTTTTTACCTTTTCTGTCATAAACTTGTTGAGTTGATTTTCCCTTCAGCCTATTGGAAGCAAGTATATTAGATTACACTTCTAATGCTGACTCCTGCATATTAAGTAAAGTAACAGTTATTCTTTCTCTCAAGAGTAATGAAAACTCATGATCAAAAGCATTAACATAAGTGAGTTTTGCAGGAGTTTCAGATGGTTTAATCTCTGCAGGAATTCTTCCATACATTTTATTGAACCTCTTAGAAAAATCAGCTATAGTTTCATCTTTATTCCTTCTAAGAGCTCCAAACTCTGTAATGTAATATGTGTGATCCTTAGTATCACCCCATTGTCTCATGAAAATATCCTGAAGCTCTTCTATTATAGTAATAGAGTTTGCTAGTAACTCTCTGAACCATTTTCTGACCTCTCCATCTAGACTCTATATGAACATCCTCACCCACACATCCTTTGCCTCGATATTCTGATTATCTGCATAGCTTAGAAATGCATCCCAATGATACTCAGCAGTGGTCTCACCTTGTCCATTAAACCTAGGTAAGTATTTTTGGTAATCTCCACCAGGGATAACATTTAAGGGCTGAGGCAAAACTAGAGGTGCATACCTAGCTGCCACCATTCAATCCATCATATCTAATGGCTGATTTTGTTCTGCCATCTTTAAGTTGATTGGTTTAGATGATGGAAAGACTTGACAAGAACTTGGATGAAAAGGAGTCGTACCAACTTTGAGGTGAAATAAAGGGATTTTTCCAAGAGATAAAATCTTTGCTTTCTTGAAAGATTGAGGATCAATAAAGATCTGAAAATTACTAACATGAATTGTAGGTTTCAACCAGGATGAATCTTGTTCCTCCTCCTTTAAAATAGAAAAAGGTGATGATAAGTCTAGTTGATCAGGGTTGCATAAGGCTGGAGATGACTGAGACCTTTTGATTTTCCTAGCTGTTTTCAGAATCTGTTCTGGGTCTGAGACACCTAGTTCTAAAGGTGAACTAGGTCTACTTCTTGTTCCAACTCTTTTAATAGCCGCTGTGAAATACTTGGTGAAATGTAGTCTTCTAAAATTTGCTAGTATAATTCCACCTCTCAAAACCAATTAAATGATGAGTAACCTAGGGAAAGTAGGCTTTTAGCTTCATCCCCGGCAACGACGCCAAAGATGTTAGTGCTAGAAATTGTTCTCAGACTAGAAAAGAACAAGCCAACACAATCTCATAAAACAAAATTAAGTAAAATAGGGTTTTAGGGTTTTGGTTGTGCAGTTTGTAAGCAAGAGGGAAAAAAATTCACAAGACTAAAGAAAACACTAAATCATGCACAATTGAAGGGCTGAGATGCATAACATATAAAACACAAACCAGATACAATAATCACAGCACTGAATTTCATCCACAGTTAACAAGCATTTCATGAATAATAACCTCAAACAAGAAATGAATATATCAACTAAGTGATTAAACAAATCAGAAATGAAACCAGCAAATAGGATAAACAGGGCTTATAGTTGCATATATTTCATAATCAGTCATTCAAAAATACGTAAGAGTGTTTTGGCACTTAGCTTCATAAATCAGAGCTTGATAACCTCCCTTGATGTTTAATAGAAGCTAGCTGGACAAATTTTCTTTTTATCCCTCGTGACATTACCTCCTCTTCAGACTGTTTCTGTATCTTCTCTTTAGTATGAACCCTAGCTTCATCAGACAATGACTTTTCTTCATCTTCAGACTACACTGTAATAGGAACTTGTTCCTGTTCTTTCACATTTTCTTTTACTTCTTGGTTTAGTTCTTCATGAAAAATATCTTCTACAGGCTCTATTTCTTTCACTTCAGCCTTTGAAATTTCATTTTCCTCAATATTGGTCTATTGTTCAACTTCAACATTTTCATGTCCTTGAGTCATAGATTTCTCTGGTACATTATCCTCTTCGATCTTAACTGTGACTTCGATCTTAACTGTGACTCTCTTTTTCAGCTTCTTGACCAAATTATGACCTTTATTCAACTGTCTTTTTTGAGCTTGATCTTCCTTTTCTGTTTGAAATCCAGACCAAAACAGAAAATAATTCCATGTTTTATCCTTCTTTCGAAGCATAGTACTTATGACTAGCTTTATAAGCCCATGATGAAACACAGACTGTTTAGTGTGGTCTTGATGCTCCTTTACCCTGCTAGACATATTTTGTAAACTTTTAAAGAAAAAGAATGGAAGATTCATCTTTGCATCATGGCTAAGATGCTACAAAAACCTGAAATGATACTTAAAAACAAAAGAAAATCTTCCTTCACAAGTGATATAACTTTGCAAAATTTTAATTGGCTCTATCCATTTTGGTTTAAATTTCTGGATATGTACTCCTTTACCCCAATCTACTACTACATCTGGAAGTAAGTATTTCTGTGCATCAGAGGTAAAAGATACTTTTTAAAACCAGTGTTCGCCCTCATCTGGGATCCCTATAGATTCTACTATCAATTCTCTGGTCAACTCAAACTTCAAAGTATCAAAAGTAACAACATCTTTTTCCAAACACTGAGCAAACTTATAAGAGACCTCTGTGTGATACCCATCAATTTTCTCAAAAAAGCTTAACCACCCTGCCTCTAAAAAAAATCTTGCATAGTCTGAACCCAGGACATGTCTGAAGGTTTAGCTCTATTGGTTTTACCACTTCTTTTCATTTTAAATGACTGTCAACTTGATTCCTTCGGTAAAGAATTTTAACTCTGTTCAGATCTTGGCAAATTTGACAAATAATGATATGTTGGGAAACTAAACCTCTGGACTAGATTCTATCACTTAAACTGATAAATGTCTTAATTCTATTAACAAAAAATTCGACATTTAGTATGAATTAGGTTTACATACTAACAATCTTCATTAAATTCCATAATTAATCTTCTATTAGTATAAACCCAAACACACGGACTTTGATAGCAATTCGCTTCCTACCTGTCAGAGTGGTGAATCCAGCTGCTAGAATTGTGTTTTCTTGTCTACTAGGTGTCCAATTCCATTCCTTAATCCTCCTCTGACCTCCACGATAGTTCCAAATAGTCACTACTTCAAAGCCCTAAATCACTGACTTGCTTCAAAACTTGATTACAAACTGCCAAATTCTTCGCCACGAACTTGTATGCTCTTCATGCGCTTTAGGAGATGCGTAATTCAAGGCGAATTTTCCTCAATCATGGATAATTTTCATTATTCCACTATTCTATATCATAACTTCTAGACCACTGCACTTACCCTAATGATGACTTTGCTTGAACTATAAACACCTGTCACAATGCTCACCCTGGTCGAGAACACGTTCCAAATCCATGAACAAGTGTGAATGACCTCTCTCATGCGCGAATTTCCAAAAATTTGAACCAAAAATCATGATTTTCAAATATGCGATTTTCTTGTAGCACGCGTGTGTAACGTTTTCAGGCCTGCACTACAAGAAAACATGTTTCAATAATTTTCAAAAATAAAACTCATAACAAAGGGTTAACTTTGGTTAAATGACTTAGATCAAGATTTTATGATATTTTTTAGGACCTTGAATTCATATAAACATCCTAGAAGCCCCTAAACTGTGAATTTTGCTAAATAAAACCAAAATTGGAAAAATAAAACTTTGAAATCAAAATAAAAACATAAAAAATTAAAGAAAAGATTTAAACTAACCTAAAATCCAAACTTAAAAATGAACAAATCTAAGCTTCAAAAAACAAGCAAATGTTTTAAACTAAGAAGCAAAAATAGGCTATAACACCACATATGGTTGATCACATGTTTATGGCCTTTCCTGTCCCTTTCCAGACTCTTTATACCCCATGGACTGATATTTTACCTTTGATGTTTCCAAATGCATCCCTAAAAACACCTGTTTATTGCTGTATGCGACTTTTAAACCCATAAATGTGTGTATACACAGCCTTTGACCTTAAACCTATGTACATCAGGATGTGTGCTTAAATCCAAATATTTTTGGTGTTTTCCTTCATGTGTGTCCGAACCACTTGACTCTTGGCCTTCCATATGCCTCGAGATCGCTCGGATTTGACACTCCATTACCCCATTGGAGTACTATATAAGGAACCCCTTGGATACATTGAAGAGGAGGAATTGAAGAGCAACGAAACTATATTCCATTGCTGCCATTTCTTGCATATACTTGAGTCTGCATCCCTTTGTCCCCAGTATGGTCGCCAATTTTGTTACGGAGAGAAACTTCCTATGGCTTGGGGTGTACCACAACAGATAGATAAACCGCAGAAATCAATCCCTTCCCAATATGGAAGAGATGCCAAACATCTAACACTAAAGGATCTCGAATCATACCTTATTCTGGACGATTTAAGTAGATCCCTGTTGAGCTTTTTCCAATCCCACTTGCACTAGCAATTTGCTCTCAACAACAGCAAACAAGACAAGAATTCTATATAATATGGTGTTAGATCTACTCTAGCATATATAATCAACAATGTATAAGCAATTAAAAACATCCATGGATTCAATATTCATTTAAATGCACATTATTGGACAGGAAAAGATTTTTCTATTAATCAAATCAGAGATTACACAAGTGGCAACCTCTGTCGGTATGTTTGTGAACCGGAGAAACTGAGTCCTCCACCTGGGCCTCCACCACCTCAATCCTCCATCTCTCGATAGCAATATCACAAGCAAAGGCAAGCTTGGGAAGAACACAAAGTGATCCAAAGGGACAAAGGGATGCAGACTCAAGTATATGCAAGCAATGGCAACAATGGACTATAGTTTCATTGCTCTTCAATTCCTCCGCTTCAATGTATCCAAGGGGTTCCTTATATAGTACTCCAAAGGGGTAATGGAGGGTCAGATTCGAGCGATCTCAAGGCATATGGAAGGCCAAGAGTCAAGTGGTTCAAACACACATGAAGGAAAACTCCAAAAATATTTGGATTTATGCACACATCCCGATGTACGCAGTTTAAGGTCAAAATCTGCGTATACACGCGAGTATGGGTTTAAAAGTCGCGTATAGCAATAAACATGTGTTTTTAGGGATGAAATTGGAAACATCAAAGGTACAATATCAATCCATGGGGTCTAAAGAGTCTACAGAGGGATAGGGAAGGCCATAGACATGTGATCAACCATGTGTGGTAAAATCAGCTGTAACAGATGCCCCCTAATGTGTGAGGTCAGAGGGGTAACATGATGGCCGAAATACATTATAAAATCCATCCCAGAAGTGGAGTGATGAAGAAATAGGTGGAAGAACCATCCATCCAAAAATATATTACAATAATCAATATCTGCATATGACTGCAAATACATATAGTAGTCTCGGATACATAAGAGTACAATGGCCATGAATAGGCATGATATACAAAATGTGACATGTGTGGTCATCTCCACGTACAATATATAATAGATCAGAAGCTTCATGATGAAGATATACAATGGATCAAGATCTCCATAGAAGCTAAAGATATACAATGGATCAATATCTCTATAATGGTTGAAGATATCTGACATTGACTGGAATCAAGTAATGAGAGCTGAAATCTCATGAACACTGGCACAATCAAGGAGGTAGCATATGTGGAATGCCACCAACGGGAAAGTCTTCTACACAAACCACTACGACTACATGTCCTACTATGTGAATAAAGTTGTCAAGGTCGAACATAGTAGTCCATCATCTGATTACCAATCATTGATGTATACCGTTAACAGACGCGNATCAAGGTACTAGAGTGCAATCTAACAAGTGTGAATAGATGTGTTGAGGTCGAACACTTGGAAGAATCCATCGATCAGGGGACATTGATGTATTCCCAAAAACTGTTGATGGCGAGAGAACCTACCACTGATGACTGTAAGTCTCAAGGCACTCAAATGACTCTAGATTCCTATCCCAGAATAAATGATCTAAAGTCAATGGGATGGGATCCGCTGGAAGGAGGGCATTAAGGAATCCCCCGTCAACCAACACTAGGTACTCAGCAACATTGTATAATGTGGAATAACTCGAACACGATGTGCACGAACCAGTAATAGTACCGGGAATGGTTGACATGCAAAGTCAAGACAACTAAGGAATGGCTGACTCAGGCTTCAACTTCCTTCGAACAAGAGCATAAAGGAAAATGGTGATTGAAGATAAGCAGCATAGACTTGAAAACGATAATAATTAATCATAATGACATACTTAGCAGTAAGATGCAGAATAATGGATATAGTGTGTTGTAAAGTTACTCTTATGTAGGATATGAATGATGGTATTATATGATGGAAAAGAGGACATTTTTGGAGCCCAACACTCCCCCACATTTGTTGTTTTGAATGTCCTCATGTAAATGAAGTACTTCTTCATTTCTCTATAGGAGTTAATTCTTGTGGAGCAACACCTTTGATTTATTTTTTAAATGAGTATTGAGGAAAAGTGAAGGATGCACTATGGAGGGATGATGAATTATATGAAAATATGATGGAAGTGGTAATGGACTTAGGTGTTTTCATGCTTTGTTTGTAGTTCTTTGGATATGCAACAATGAATTTATCCTCTTATTGATAACATTCACATAATAATTTTGTGAATGCTTTATAATATACAAGGAGAAGACACTATAGATGTTTCCTTTTACTTATGAACCACTTTTATTTCATTCTTATGGCCTTACTAGAGCATGCATTTTATGGATGATGGTGGATGGAAGATGGAAGGTTTTAATGGTTGACAATGATAGTGGTTTATGAAAAATAAAGTATGAAAATTGTATAGTGGTTAATCATCAAGTTTTCTTAAAATTTTAATGAGTTAAAGGGTTTTAACTTGTTTTTATCTCAACTTTACCTTGGCTTTGACATGTGTTGTAGGTTGTAATGGAACATGGTAAATGATGGCTGAAATTGAGCAAGGCTAAGAGCTGATAGAGATCTAGGAGAGAGATGATAATGATGTATGTTGATATGTTGAAAGAGGTTGTACTAAACTAAAGAAATTCTAAAGATGCTGAGAAGAATCTAAAGGTTCCCTTTCCCACAATCCTGAAGATTTGCATTCCTTGATGCAAACAAGGTGAGAAAGTGTGGGTGTTTCTACTGAAACAAGGAAAGAAACTGATGCAAATTATCGAGCCATAAAATCGTATAGTATTTAACCGTTACAAAACCATGGTACACTTCCTATCATGCAAATAAATGTGTTGATGTCGAGCATGAAAATAAATCATTGGATTACTGACCATTAAGGTATGTCGTTAACCAATGTAAATCAACTCACCGTTAATGATAATGAGTGCTAAAGTACCTGAGTGCATCTTGAAATGTACGAATGGGTGTGTTGGAATCGAGTAACCTGCAAGATTCGTTAATCATGAGGCATTGATGAATTCCCATTATTAACAATAATGAAATATGCCATTAATGTATGCAAATATCAAAGCACTATGCATAACTCAGAGTCTTGGTGCCCAAATGATTTGTTGATGTTGATGGGACAAGACCATTGGAAGGTGGACCTTAATGAATTCCACATCACCCAATACGAGTACAAAACATAATAATTTGAAGAATACATGTTTTGAAGAACCAATACAAACTTACAAACTTATTGATAACTTTTCCCTCCAGTTGCTTGGTTTTCAAGCAAAGTTCATGTCCAATTGCGCCAGTAAACTGGTTTTCACAAAAGGACTTATTTTTTCTCTTTTCTCTTTTTGTTCATTTGTTATTTACGTCACCGTCCTCCTCTACTTTTTACAAAAGAGAATATATTTCAAGTGTAGGAGTACTTCCAGTGTAACCATATGCGTAACAAGATGAAAAACATACTCATACTTAGGTTTGAAAAATATGCTTTAAAGTATGCCAAAGTATGGAGACTAGTTGCTTCAAATGATATGATGCAAGGAATTGTTGAAGAAGAGAAGAACGCTTCATCTTAATGATTTTTTGGAACCATAGGTCAATGTATTCATAGTGATCTTGATTCACTTCTTCATTTGGACCACTTTGAATGTCTTCTTCTACCATGCCATGCAAATTGCCTTCTTTCAGATGATTGGTCTCTTAAATGTATAAAGGATCTGGTGAGAGGCATGTTAAGAACTCCTCGATCTCAAGCCCATGGTTCTACGAACTATTCTATAGGTTGGAAAACATGTGCAGAGGAGGTTTCTAGATCTTCTTGTGGATGTGGATCATGGAATTCTTGTTCTTTTATCACTTCTAGAGATGCAACTATGTTCTTGACTATTGTCAAAATTTTCTCTTCTTAAGAGGAACAGATCCCAATTGTTGCTAGAATTTGAGGAAATTATTCCAAACTCTTGAACATCTTTGAGTTCTTCTTGCTGGTTCATGGGTCCTATCTCGCACATGGATTAATGCATAGGGTTCTTACAATACCCAAAATATTTTTTTTTTTGATATTTTGAATAAAAAATGAAATCAAAACTTACTACACTAAAATAAATTTTAAGCAAACTAAAAAGAAATATTAAAAACTAATTGCAGAATTGAAAATCATATCACACTTTGCAAAATAAAATAAAATAAAACAAGGCTTCGGAGAAGCCCCACCAAAGTGGATGCGTAGGTTCTTACCTCACATATTATTGTTTTATTTTCTCCCCCAATTTGTCCCTGTAACTAAATCACACATAAAACATAAAACTTGTGAAAACAACTATGCTCTAATCTCTTTAGAACCTCCTCTACAACGACACCAAAATGTTGGTAAAATTATATATTAATTAATATGCAATGTTCAAATTGTCAGGTCATGAGCTTCGAGGTATAGTTACAGTATGTGCAAGACTAGAACCTAATCTAAATGCAGGAAAACACAATTTAAATGAAACAAACAAAACTCAATTGATTGGAAATAAGCTAACACCTTAGGATGATTCCCATCATTGTAAGGTCATATCTCACAAGTTAGACATTGATCTTCTTTTGATGATTAAAACTACTTAATTTATAATAAGAAAGTAAAAATAACGAAACACTAATTAAATAAAAACCAAATCACTACAAAGTAATCCTATATAATATGATGACCAAATAATCAATCTAAGAATAACAAATTACCCTAAGATGAAAAACTTCAAATTTTAACTTAATATTTCACAACAAGATCATTTTTTTCTTAGAGATGAATTTACATTAAGATAGTAGAAATAAAATGAACTTAAACCCAAATACATGAATTAAAATCTAATCTACATGAAACAATTGAAACAATTAAAATCGGAGTACATGTAACTAATTAAAATATGAAATCTAGGTGCAGGAAGATGAGCATAAATGTGAATTGAATTCAGGGTGAAGTAACAAAACAAAAAAATAATTAAAATCTAGGTGCAGGAAAGATTATTTAAACCAAATTTCTAGTACTATGAAATATATTTTAATCTTATATGGCCTCCAGTGTATGAATGGAGTATTTAATTCACGAACAAAGAAATAGGATAATAGTATATGAATAACTGTCAAACCATATGAAAATAAAAATAAAAAAACAGTTTCACCCTACGCAAAAGTTAAAACCACTTCCTTTAACCATGTTTAATCCCTGCAAATACCAATCAAGCAAACTGAATACGGGAGGAAACTGAATCCAAGTATGATATCACACTGTTAAACTAATTGTTCGAGCGAACTAAATGCATGAATGAATCTTCAAGCAAAGCAAAGTATGATATCTTAAGTTTATTTTTATAAGCCTCGATAATTTTTCAATTAATTTTCATAACTTTGAACCAAACTAAATCCCTTCCCTTGATTCTAGAGCTCATATGGAAAGCTTGGAATTCATGACTCATATTTCGTAAATATGGGTGTGGCTGGTATTTCGGGTGCAGGAACTGCTGGTGCAGGAACAGTCAGTGCGGGAACTACCGCTGCAAGAACAACGGCTAAAATTGGTATAGAAACATTTTGATTGGGTTATTCCCTTCTCGTCACTACCACTTTGGGCTCTTAAAATAGCCTCAATGGAAGAAGGAAAATTGCGACAGGAAGAGATCCTAGAATCATTCAAGGATTTTAGTTGGACATACCTAAGAAGAGTAATATTCACACTAAGGAGAATTAAAAATTATTTCCAATTGGCATCCAATAAAAGAGACCAATTCTAGTAATTCTCTCTCTTTTGATACCGAGGGAAATATTATCTATGAGAGGCCCACAATCAACATTCCTTGGATTTGACTCTTAGTATCTAGAAATTAATAATGCTTGAAATAAAAGATAGAACAAAAGAATGTGCCTTGATAACATGTTTCTTTCACAACCATGTCCTTCAGTCAACTAAATTAAAATTTAAATTATGGAAATGGAATAAAGAAGAGTTGAAAATAAAATGTTTTTGGTGAACATTTTCATGTGTTTTTCTTAGCATTTTATGCAAAATCCTTTAGGAATATATCTGCACAAACCCCTTCAGGGGCTTAAATCTAAAAATAAAAAGGTTAAAACATCAATAAATGTAGTTAATACCAATGGAAGTCAACCCTCCCTACCAAAGTTGGTGTTAAACCTAGAATGTGTGATAGAAGGGAAGCCCAACCCTCACCTAATCATTGTGTTATACACATTTATGCCTTTGACTCATGCCTTTTACTCATGTTATCATGATATTATGAATTAAATTAAGAATGAAATATTCGTATGAATCTTATGTAAATGAGGTCAACTCTCTTTGCAACTTATAGAGCCTCCACATACAAGAGGTCTCGACTTAGTTCCTGGTTACATGGCTAAAATATTTTGCAAATAAGTAACAAGTGACTGCTTTTTTTTTGAAGAGCATGAAACTAATATCTACACTTAACAAATAAGACTTGGTAATTATGAAATAAGTAGATAAATGCAAATTTCATTGTCTATGCATGATTGCTCATATGTTTTGGTTCTCTTCTCTAGTAACTCATTTTCCTAAAATAAGTATTTAAGATGTTACTAGTGACTTGAGAGAAGCAAAAAGTGTTCTCGTATGGGTTAATGAGTTTTTTTTAATCTTTATAAGTGAAAATATATAGTGAAAAATAAGAAACAAATTGCATATGATCATTCAAAATAACTTAAATAGATATTTCTATCCTAATTTTAATAAATAAATAAATAAAGCTATTGGACATCCATCTAATCAGGGAAGCAATACCAAACAATAGAAACCATTGAAGTTAAATAAATGAAAAGTGATGAATAAAGTCAACAATCCAACCAATAAAACAAATAAAGGTTAAATTCCATCCTTAGATCTTCTTGAACCACTTAGCTACCAACCATACTTAACACCTACTTTTCCTTCCACAAACCTGTAATAATATTGCATAAAATAGACAAACACAACTATTAACATTAATAAATCAACATGCTACAATAAAAAAAAATCAAATAAATACCTATCTAACCAATCAACAAGATACCTAATTAACTATTCCCCTTGGAGATAACTAGCATAATAACATCCTACAACTACCACTCAACCATAAATAAGAAACCATTTAGAATCATGAAGAGTAAAAATCACTAAGACTTTAGGAGAATATAGGAGAACTTAGGTACTTATATCGAGTAAATATTGAAAGATTACATGAACAAGCCTCCTATTTATAGTAGAGGGAGAGGTGAAGTTAGGTTTCCAACCCAAATTCAAGTTACCTTCGATTTACAAAACACTTTTCAATTTGGGAGAAGTGACAAGTGGCACCTTCTATAAGATTCTCATGTACTTTTCATAAAATGAAAATTATCCTATTATTTACAAAAAAGAAAACGCATATGAGAGATTAAATGGATTAAAAAAAACCCTCTTGGGATTGGTGCCAAAAAGGTGTCACATGTCATCAATAAACATTGGAATATGTGCCTCCAAGTGATAGGTTTTATTTTGGTATTTACAACCCTTTTAAACACTTACCTTTTTCTATAATTTGGGTGAGGAATGGATTCCAAATTGAACCATCAATGACTACCATAATTTATGGGAAAAAAACCATTGATTGGCCAACTTTCGATCTTCTTGTGGAGGGAAAATGGGCCTTTAAGTAGAACAAAATAAATGGAATGTATTCATTGCTCAAACAATCTACAGATATTAAAATGACCCTCTTAACTAATGGTATTGGTGTCACATTAATTATCAACAACTTGTGGCCACAAAACATAGCAAAACAAGGCACTCAAATTAGACTTGATTTGAGAAAAAGGGGATTAGGATTAAATTGGTGTTTAGTTGTTAAATGTGAAAGAAAACACTAAATTTATCTTTAAACAAAGATTACATGGTATATTAATTTTATTTTGGATCACTATACCTTTCATTTGGGGAAAATTGGGCGCATATTGAGAGAGATTTGGCCTCTAAATGACCTTAGGAAATTGTTTGGATTTAAGTGCTAATTTAGAAAACTAGGACAAAAATATACAAAATATAAATGCAACTAAGAATTTTGGGCCATTGTTAATAATTTGCTAGATTGTAGGTGAAATGGGTCTCCTACATTTGAGAAAATATAGCTCAAGTTGGACCCATTTTCACCTCTTTCAAAAACTAGTTTATTCCCAGAATAATTGTCACATACCCCAATTTTGTAAAATAATGTTAATTGTTTTAATTTGATTTCTTAAGACATTATGTTAAATTTAATGCTAAGTAGGAACTGATGACTCAGCAGAGTCAAAAGATGTGGAATGTAATTCTGAATATTTTATTTTTAATAAATAAAAAGTGGAGACAATAGCTTGGGAGAGCTGTTAATAAGAGTGTTACTGGTCAAACTGGTGGAGGAACTAGGTGGAGGGCAAAAGACAAGTGGAAACATCCTCAAACGCTTCCTATGTTGCAGGTGGCAACTTCCCTACATTTGGGGTCATGATCCCCCAAGAAAGTGGGATCAGAGCAGGTGGCTCAATAAATGACAACTAACCCAAAAAGACCTAGCAATCTTTTAAAAGTACCCAATGTAGAGAGCTGAGGCTGCTCATATATTTTCCAGGAGAAGAACCATTCAGGTGGAATGCACTTCAAGGAATTCATTGGGGAAAAAAAGGGAAAATTGTAAGGAAAGTGTTTTGAGAGATAATCTGCAGTAACTTGGTCTAATACAGCTTGCTAGCTGAGAGAATTTATTGATAAGTTCAGGATTGGTATTGAGTCTGAAGACTGGTACTTGATTATTGTTGCACCTAGTTCTAGCCAGGGAGACCAGAGCAAGCTCGGGGGTCCTGAGGAGTCGCTTTTTGAGCGCTCTCCAGGAATTGGTAGGGAGGAACGACATCCCATTGTTGTTGTCGTCCAAGCTCAAAGAACAAGTTCTGTTATTTATTAATTTTTGTGTATTATCTGTGGATGATTGAATGATGCATTGTAGCTTATGATGTAAATATTTAGATGGTTTAGTAAAGAAGTTGTTCTTAGTTTGTTTAGCAATAGAATCTTTTTGATAAGAAACAAAGCCCTACCTGTGTTTTTCCTCATCTGGGTGATCCAGACCGTACTCCAACACAGGTGGTGAAATTATAATCAAAGATAGTATGATGAAAATGTAGAATAAAATGTTAGTGGAATTATAGAATTTTTCCTTTTTATTTTGTTATCAAAAGAAATATCTTTTATACCAGGAGTAGTGTTAAATCTGGACTGAGACTGTCAATTTATTAGAAACAGAAAAAAAAAGCTATATTATTTACTGATAGTAGTACGCGTGGGTAGATAAAACAGTTTTGGATATAGTGTTTACCTTCAGTAATCTTATGGCTTATTTGAATTTAAGAAAAGAGTATAATAGTTAAACTAGAGTAGGGTTAAGCTAAATAAAAATGCTTTACAACTATACAATTTACTTCTTTCCAGTTTAGGCTAATTAACTACTGTATGGATAATAATCAAATTGAAAGAAAGAATAGCTAGAATCTTGATTTACTTCTACAGATAATCTAGTTGGTATCAAAATTTACTTATGGATAGTAATGTATGTTATTCATTTATTCTGTTCTATCTAGCTAAGAATAAACAAAATCTACAACTACCAACCTATACTTTTTAGGATGTCAACAAATGCAACACATAGTTAGTTCTTTTACTTTTATTTTATAAATATTAACGTGTAACATAAACAAGACAATATAGAATATAGAGAGTACTTCTATAAATTATTTAGTACAGTAAGTGTAAGAACACAATAATAAAATACTAACTTATTCTATGATTGTAAATAAACAAAGAATAAAGCTAATAAATATATAATTACAAGTACAATATTAATATATAGATAAAGTAATGTTTTATCCCATTATAATAAATAGTAAACATAATATAATTTATGTACTCAAAGGCTGTATCTAACAGATACATAAATACTTCAGTAAATACATGGAGTTCTTATATCTCCGAAAGTTAAAAATTATATAACAATCTTTTACAAATAATTTTATAATAAAGCAAACTAGTATAAAAAAAACAATGAATAGAAACCCTAGCAGTTAATAATTTAAATGATTTACAGAGTATAATTTAGATATATTAGATTACAGGAATCTAAGTAACAGAACTTACATATGCTCTTTCCGCTGAGTTAAATAATATATTTATAACACAATCAAAACAAATAAATTTTCAGTACTGTACTATAAACAAAAGATATTTTTAAAAGAGACTGTAGAGACAGCTTTACATTTTGGAGTTAGGGTAAAACCCTACTAAAATCAAAGTATACAACAGAGTTAATAAAAGGAAAGAGTCTAACTCCTTTATGCCTCTCGGCCTTAAACAAAATCCACAAAGTAAGGCTTTTACAGCTTGTACATCATTTACACAGTAATCAAAATAAAACAAAAAATTACAGTCTCGGCTTGAGCCGGAGGTCCCATATCAAGCGAACGGTTTAACCTCTTAGACAATAGCGAACGGGTTAATCTAATTGAACCTAAAATCTCAAGGGTTACAGGCCACGAGGACCAACCCACAACTGTCCCATAAGGGACTCAACAAGGAGGATTTGCCATGGATATCCAGGGCTTACCGTTAACCAGCAAGTCACCACGGTCTCGCACCAGCCACGTAGATGGAGACAAGCCAATACCTGCAAACAAGAAGCACGATAGTGTTAAAACCAGTAAACAAAATAATATTCATGTATTAAATTTTAAACTGTGAAGTTAAATAGAAGGGTTGATAACATTTCTTACCTAGAACCTTACGGAAGCACGACCACCCACAACCAGAAGGGAAACCACCAGCGCGAGGAGAAGGAAATCCTTCATTGCTGCAAGAAGGAAGGAGGTTACCACCGAGCAAGCAACCAACCACGACTAAGAAGGAGAACAACAAGCGCAGCAACTATTTAGACTCGGGTCGTCACATTATTTTCTGCTAAAGGCACTACTCTGCGATGAAACCCTATGCCAGAAGTCTTGAATCGAAAGGCCATGACTCTTAATGCCAAGCCAAAGAAGTAGGGACTCTTTACAGTTCAAGAGTTCGGGACTGAGCGTGTAAGATGGTGAAACCCTGAAGAAAAATCATTGACCTACGCTCAAACAAACAAACATTTGGTAACAACACTTCATTACAGTGCATTTAGACGAGCCCACGAGGAGTATAGCAAGCAGGAAGACTATTAACAGCCAGTGCAAGTGATAGTGCAGACAAGAATGTTTTAGCATAGCGGCCGGAGGCCCGAAGGCGATGAAGGAATGTCAACTAAGGTTCGAGACTACCCTTTTTAACCTCCAAACACTTGGCTATGACGAGCCCACGTTGAAAATTTAATAATTGGCATGTAGTGGGTAGAAACAATATAGTTATAGCGAACAAGTATCCCAATGATTCGTAATCCAAATCATGCAATGGGAAGGTTCTACAAGGTTCGTGGTACCAAATGTCCACTAACCTGCACATTGTAAAATTCCAATCAAGTAAACCTTAGAATGATGAGTAAGATACAATCATAGTGTGGATCTTTACCATTGCATGACCTAGAACATATATATATTGTAAAGGAGGCATGTAATCTGAGTTTGTAAAGCATAGATCAAGGGTAAACAATAGTTCTATTATGGCGCATTCTATGTTTTGTACCCCCTTTTGTTTGTGTTTGCATAGTAGCCTTACCATAAATTATAATAATTATAACAAGGATTAAGCCTCTTATTCTTTAACAACAGGTTCTTCAACTTAAAAGTTAGGCCTTAAAACTTTTAAAGTTTTACATTCTATCAATGGTTACCAATCATGAAGGATATGCCATTTTTACATCTGTGAAAGGAATTGTATAAAACCTGTTCACAATAAGATATCTATCTTATGAGAATAGCTCAAGTTATGCTTTGGAGCAATTGCTGTGTAAAACCTTAAATGGGTAAATAAAGGTGTTAAGCATTTTAGTAACCATCCTATTTTAATGATAAGTAACCTTTTGATGATTAATAACACTAGCTAAACCTTATTCTCGGAATAGGTTTTGTGTAAATAAAACTCTATGCATTAACTCTAGTATATTCTTTTCAAGAGCAGCTCGAAATAAAGATGTAATCCCGTTAAATGTCAAGTTTTGAAAAGGGGAATTGTAGTACTTAAACCCCTTAGCATTATACATGATATTCTTATTACAAGCAGTAACCCAATCCATTTAATGTAAATGTTTTTGTGCCCAATTTAAACTAGATCCTTGATTTAATAACTCTGCCATTCTTAAAACTGCTTGTATGGAAAGATTTAAGGCATTTTACACTTGATGACTTTGATAGACCTCTAATAGTTCAGTAAATAAGAAGAACTATAATTCTACATCTACTAGGAAAAAGGGCAGCTGTAACCATTACTAACAGAACTGAAACTTATTCCTTAGCATCTTAAAAAGGAAGACAGTTTAATGATTTTACCTCGATAAGCTTTGGAAATTGATTAGCAATTATATTCTATACTGAGTTATTATTGTGCGACGAACTTATATCAGAATGCTTTAGAATTAACGACAAGCAGCACCTGAACTTCTTACCTGTAAGTCTGTAAGCACAGGAAAACGTTCTGCATTAGCTCGAAAGCTAAGTAAGCCCAGAATTTCATGACAATTCCACCTTGTGGTTGCAAAGAAAAACAAGTCAGTAAACTGAAAAAGAAATCGTTCTATAAGATAAACATAATCAAATAGATAATTCAGACAATGAATTCATTAACATTTAACTAACCAAATAATTAGTTGACTGTATTTATGAAATTTATCTCTATTTTGAAAATTTTAAATTTTTCGGAAATTTTGGGGTTTTGACATGTGGTATCAGAGCACAAGGTTCAAACACTAGGCCTTGATGCAGCCCAACTAATTTCCATAGAACAGTAAAGTAAAATAATATACTAACATACATTCTGTTTTATGTAAAGAACAGAAAATTTCTTTTTCTGAAGTTTAACAGGCAGGTATGGAAAAGCTGGGAGAGTATGCTCAGGAAGAGTCTCCAGACACAGAAACAAGACAATTGCCCAGAGAACCTATGTTAGAAGAGGTGACTGCCAACTCTTTAGAGCTGTTGTAGACTGTAAAGGATTTGAAGACTGAAATGGAATCAGTCAAGAGGGAGAATGAGAGGATTTTGAAGGCTCAGAAAGAGTTGAACCAAATTTTAATAGAAAAGCTCCAAACTGAAGGGAGGAGCAGAAGATCAGAATCTGAGGATGTTAGTCATCAAAGAAGATCTAAAAAGATGAAGCTGACGAAAACTGAAAGTAGTTCATCATCTGAAGGGTTCGGTGAACGACAAGGTTACCATACTACTAGTGACAGTAGTGAGGCTGATTTGTATGACAGAAAGAAGAAATACAGACCATATGAGGAAATTTCAGGGGAGCTTAAAAAGATAAAGCCCCTAACTTTTAATGGAGAGACCGAAAAATGGGAGGAAGCAGAGTCCCGGTTGTCCGGGATGAGAAAATATTTTCATATATATAATTACTCTAATCAGCTAAAGGCAAGGATGGCAATATATAACCTCTCCGGAAAAGCTGATATATGGTGGCAAGATCTGAAGAGAGTCAAAGGTATCAGAGAAAAAGAAGTTAATTGGAGTACCTTTAAAAGGTATTTCAAGAAGAAATTTTTGTCCGAGCAATATTATGAAGAAAGAGCTAAGGAGTTTTATGAATTGAAGTTAGGTTCAATGACTATGAAGGATTTGAACAGTAAATTCTTAAGCTTGCTTAGGTATGTACCTTACCTAGTAGATGAGAAACCTAAAGTGCAGGGATTTCTCAGCTGTCTACCGTATCATATCAATGACAAAATTGAGTATGACAACCCGAAGACTCTGGAGGAAGCCATGAGGAAGGCTAATTTCTGTTTTGAGCAGAACTGAAAGTCTAAAGAAGGATTAGCAAATTGGAAGGCTAAGAAAAATAACAATCAGCCTGAGTTTAAGAAGAAGGAATTTGTACCCCAGAAGAATTTCAAGAATAATAAGACTAAAAATTATTCTAACAATAAGAATTTCTAGGGAAATAGAAATGGTACTCCCAATAATTCGAATAATTTTAAGGGCAAGGAAGCTGCAAATAACCATGGGAATTTTACCAAGAGTTTTGAATGTAAGGAGCCTATTAAGTGCTGGGAATGTAATGGCCCGCACCATGCCTCGGTCTGTCCAAACCGAAAAAAGTCAGTCAGCAATATTCATACTATGCAGGAGGAAATGATCGTTGGAGAATTTGCGAGGAGCATGGCCCGAATCAACGCAGCTTTGGAGAACCGCCAAGCTGATTATCAAACTTCCATGGTGGAAGTAGAAGGTATGATTAATCAAACCTCTGTAACCATTTTAATTGATCCAGGAGCTAGTCTTAGTTACATTGCACCTCAGATAGTGGAGAAATGTAAGTTGTTTGTAGATAAGTTTGAGAATTTCTGGTTAGTTCAATTAGCCACTAGGGCAAAAAGAAAAGTAACCTGTTTTGTGAAAGAATGTGCTTTACTTATGGATGAATTTAAAACTACAATTAAGCTTAATGTTTTTCCACTTGGCTCATATGATTTATTGATTGGCATGGATTGGTTAGAGCAACATAAGGTAGTTTTAAATTGTTACGACAAAATTTTCACATGTTTAAATAATAATGAACAACCAGTAAAGGTTAAGGGTATTCCTAGAAAAACTATAATCAGACAGATTTTTGCTTTACAACTTAAAAGAGCTGTTAGAAAAGGATGTAAAGCCTATGCAGTAACTATTACAGATGAGGAAGGTAAAACTGAAACAGAAAAGTTAAAAATAAAAGATATTCCTGTTTTAAAAGAATATACTGATGTATTCCCAAAAGAAATTCCAGGATTACCTCCAAGGAGGGAATTGGATTTCACCATTGAGATGGTACCAGGTGTGGTGCCTAGCTCAAAAGCTCCTTATCGAATGAATATTTTAGAACTTAATGAGCTCAAATCTCAACTAAAAGAGTTAATAGATAAGAAGTATATTCGACCAAGTGTGTCTCCTTGGGGAACACCGGTCATCTTTGTTAAAAAGAAAGACAGAACTATGCGACTATGCATAGAATACCGTCAACTAAACAAAATGACTATTAAAAACAGATATCTGTTGCCCCGCATAGATGATCTGTTTGATCAACTACGTGGAGCCACGGTGTTCTCAAAGATAGACTTGAGATCAGGATATCATCAAGTAAGAATTAAGGATGAAGATATCTTCAAGACAGCATTTAGAACAAGGTATAGACACTACGAGTTTGTCGTAATGCCATTCGGGCTTACCAACGCCCCAGCTGTCTTTATGTGTTTAATGAATAATATAATGCATAAATACTTAGATAAATTTGTAGTCGTGTTTATCGATGACATCTTAATTTACTCTAAAACAGAAGAAGAACATAAAGAACACCTAAAGATAGTCTTACAAGAGTTGCGAGAACAACAACTCTTCACAAAATTTAGTAAGTGTGACTTCTTTAGGGATGAAATCCAGTACTTAGGTCATGTAGTGACTAAGGAAGGGATTTCAGTCGATCCTGAAAAGATTCGAGCAATCGAAGATTGGCCGGTTCTTAAAGATGTGATGGATGTTAGGTCATTCATGGGAATTACTGGTTATTACCGGAGATTCATTGAAGGCTTTTCAAAAATAGCAAATCCGATCACTTCCTTGCAAAATAAAGGCAATAAATTTGATTGGAACTCAAAATGTGAAGAAAGTTTTAAGAAATTAAAAACCTTATTGACTAGTGCACCTATTCTAAGAATAGCAGATCCTAATAAGGACTTTGTAGTATGCACTAATGCCTGTAATGATGGCTTAGGCAGTGTTCTAACTCAAGACGGGCATGTCATTGCCTATGAGTCTAGGAAGTTAAAAATCCATGAAAAAAATTACGCAACTTATGATCTAGAACTTGCAGCTGTTATACACACCTTAAAAATGTGGCGACATCATTTAATAGGCAGGAAATTTATTTTAATGACTGATAATAAAGGACTGAAATATCTTTTAGATCATCCTAATTTAAACGCTAGACAAGTAAGGTGGTTAGCCTTCTTGAGTGAATATGATTTTGAAATCCAGCACATAAAGGGTAAGGAAAATAAGGTGGCTGATGCATTAAGGAGAAACGCAAAGCTAAACTTTACAGCAACAATCAGCACTTATGCTTCTGATTTAAATGAGCAGCTTAAAGAGGGGATAAAACAAGATGAAATGTATCAGAAATTGCAAAATACAACTAAGGAAGAACCTACATAAAGCTTAATAAAAGGTTATAGTTTAAATGAAAATGGATTTTTATTATTTAAAGATAAAATGTATGTACCTAATGTGCCTAAGGTTAAGTTATTAATTCTGGACGAAGTCCATAAAACGCCATATTCAGGACACCCAGGTTATCAAAAGATTGTAACCATGTTAAGGAAAGAATATTTTTGGCCAAATATGAAAGCTGAAGTAGCTGAATACATTGCTAGATGTTTATACTGTCAACGGGTGAAAACTAAACATCAACATCCATCTGGTTTGCTACAACCTTTACCTATTCCTAGCTGGAAATGGGAAGTGATTAGCTTAGATTTTATTACTGGACTACCCAGAAATCAGAATCAAAATGACTCTATTATGGTAGTGGTTGACAAGTTAAGTAAGGCAGCACATTTTATTCCTGTCAAAACTACTTACAAGGCTGCAAATATAGCTGATATCTTCTTAAAGCATATTTTTCGGTTACATGGAGTACCGAAAGTTATAATTTCAGACAGGGATCCTAAATTCACAGGAAACTTTTGGATGTCCTTGTTTAAAGGATTAAATACAACATTGAATTTCAGTACCTCCTTCCATCCTCAAACAGATGGACAGACTGAAAGAGTGAATCAGGTGCTGGAGGATTTATTAAGGATGTATGTTAAAGATCAGCCAGGTAAGTGGGAAGACTACTTACATCTAGCAGAGTTTGCATATAATAATAACTATCAGTCATCAACTAAATTTAATCCATTTGAAATTTTGTATGGATGTAAATGCAACACTCCTATCTCTTGGAATAATCCAGTAGATAGATTGGTGTTAGGACCAGAATTATTGAAGGAAATGGAGAAAATTGTGAAACAAGTGCAGGAAAATTTGAAGGTGGCGCAGGATCGGCAAAAGAGCCAAGCAGACTTGAAAAGAACTCCCAAGGAGTTCCAGGTGGGTGAGCATATGTTTATAAAGGTAAGGCCAAAGAAAATCTCTCTAAGACTGGGGAGTTGTGCAAAGCTAGCACCACGTTACTGTGGTCCATTCGAAATTTTGTCTCGGATTGGTCAAGTTGCATACCAGCTAGCATTACCACCTAACTTGAAAGTACATAATGTTTTTCATATCTCTATTTTGAAAAAGTATCTTCATGATGCTACTCATGTGGTTGATTGGAATGTTGTACAGGTGGAACCAGAAGGAGAAATTATGATGGAACCGGACTATATCCTCGGGAGGAGGGAAATTACACTGCGGAACCGCACCATTGGACAAGTGAAGGTGCAATGGAAGCACCTTAGTCCTGAAGAGGCCACCTAGGAACTGGAAAGTAAGATGCGGGAGGCATACCCGAATCTGTTCCAAGGGACTGTAGAGGATGAATAATAAGTAACATCGAGGACAATGTTACATTTTAAGGGGGTGTGTATGTCACATACCCCAATTTTGTAAAATAATGTTAATTGTTTTAATTTGATTTCTTAAGACATTATGTTAAATTTAATGCTAAGTAGGAACTGATGACTCAGCAAAGTCAAAATATGTGGAATGTAATTCTGAATATTTTATTTTTAATAAATAAAAAGTGGAGACAATAGCTTGGGAGAGATGTTAATAAGAGTGTTATTGGTCAAACTGGTGGAGGAACTAGGTGGAGGGAAAAAGACAAGTGGCAGTATCCTCAAACACTTTCTATGTTGCAGGTGGCAACTTCCCTACATTTGGGGTCATGATCCCCCAAGAAAATGGGATCAGAGCAGGTGGCTCAATAAATGACAACTAACCCAAAAAGACCTAGACAATCTTTTAAAAGTACTCAATGTAGAGAGCTGAGGCTACTCAGATATTTTCCAGGAGAAGAACCATTCAAGTGGAATGCACTTCAAGGAATTCATTGGGGAAAAAAAGGGAAAATTGTAAGGAAAGTGTTTTGAGAGATAATCTGTAGTAACTTGGTCTGATACAGCTTGCTAGCTGAGAGAATTTATTGATAAGTTCAGGATTGGTATTGAGTCTGAAGACTGGTACTTGATTATTGCTGCACCTAGTTCCAGCCAGGGAGACTAGAGCAAGCTCGGGGGTCCTGAGGAGTCGTTGTTTGAGTGCTCTCCAGGAATTGGTAGGGAGGAACGGCCTCCCATTGCTGTTGTCATCCAAGCTCAAAGAACAGGTTCTGTTATTTATTAATTTTTGTGTATTATCTGTGGATGATTGAATGATGCATTGTAGCTTATGATGTAAAGATTTAGATGGTTTAGTAAAGAAGTTGTTCTTAGTTTGTTTAGCAATAGAATCTTTTTGATAAGAAACAAAACCCTACCTGTGTTTTTCCTCATCTGGGTGATCCAGACCGTACTCCAGCACAGGTGGTGAAATTATAATCAAAGATAGTATGATGAAAATGTAGAATAAAATGTTAGTGGAATTATAGAATTTTTCTTTTTTATTTTGTTATCAGAAGAAATATCTTTTATACCAGGAGTAGTGTTAAATCTGGACCGAGACTGTCAATTTATTAGAAACAGAAAAAGAATCTATATTATTTACTGATAGTAGTACATGTGGGTAGATAAAACAGTTTTGGATACAGTGTTTACCTTCAGTAATCTTATGGCTTATTTGAATTTAAGAAAAGAGTATAATAGCTAAACTAGAGTAGGGTTAAGCTAAATAAAAATGCTTTGCAACTATACAATTTACTTCTTTCCGGTTTAGGCTAATTAACTATGTATGGATAATAATCAAATTGAAAGAAAGAATAGCTAGAATCTTGATTTACTTCTACAGATAATCTAGTTGGTATCAGAATTTACTTATGGATAGTAATGCATGTTATTCATTTATTCTGTTCTATCTAGCTAAGCATAAACAAAATCTACAACTGCCAACCTATACTTTTTAGGATGTCAACAAATGCAGCACATAGTTAGTTCTTTTACTTTTATTTTATAAATATTAACGTGTAACATAAACAAGACAATATAGAATATAGAGAGTACTTCTATAAAGTATTTAGTACAGTAAGTGTAAGAACACAATAATAAAATACTAACTTATTATATGATTGTAAACAAACAAAGAATAAATCTAATAAATATATAATTATAAGTACAGTATTAATATATAGATAAAGTAATGTTTTATCCCATTATAATAAACAGTATACAGAATATAATTTATGTACTCAAAGTCTGTATCTAACAGATACATAAATACTTTAGTAAATACATGGAGTTCTTATATCTCCGAAAGTTAAAAATTATATAACAATCTTTTACAAATACTTTTATAATAAAGCAAACTAGTATAAAAAAAACCAATGAATAGAAACCCTAGCAGTTAATAATTTAAATGATTTACAGAGTATAATTTAGATATATTAGATTACAGGAAT
This sequence comes from Pseudotsuga menziesii, assembly GCA_001517045.1. Classification (NCBI taxonomy): domain Eukaryota; kingdom Viridiplantae; phylum Streptophyta; class Pinopsida; order Pinales; family Pinaceae; genus Pseudotsuga; species Pseudotsuga menziesii. The sequence continues at coordinate 405,541 of LPNX011020963.1, read as the reverse complement.
CTAAGTAACAGAACTTAGATATGCTCTTTATGCCGAGTTAAATAATATATTTATAACACAAGTAAAACAAATAAATTTTCAGTACTGTACTGTAAACAAAAGATATTTTTAAAAGAGACTGTAGAGATAGCTTTACATTTTCGAGTTAGGGTAAAACCCTACTAAAATCAAAGTATACAACGGAGTTAATAAAAGGAAAGAGTCTAACTCCTTTATGCCTCTCGGCCTTAAACAAAATCCACAAAGTAAGGATTTTACAGCCCGTACATCATTTACATATACATTTACACAGTAATCAAAATAAAACCAAAAATTACAGTCTCGGCTTGAGCCGGAGGTCCCATATCAAGCGAAGGGTTTAACCTCTTATTTATAGTTGTGGGGTACACAAATATAAATATTTTTTTCAAGATGTTTATAAGGTTGTTTATCATTGATTTCTATGAGAGAAATGCAAAGGAGGAGGATAAGAAGAGGGAGCAACAATATTAGGAAAAAGTAGGAGGATGAGAGGAGGAGAAGAAAAAGTAGGAGGAGACAAGGAGGAGAAGACGGATAATGTGAAGGCGGAGAATGTGGTTGTTTACATGTGACGGAGTTGTCAATACGTGAGTGAGTGGACCATTTATTTGGTGTGAGATCTTGGTGGTGTTGTAAACCTTAGTTAAGGGGTCAAGGGTGACCATTTCATCTGAATCTCATGGCATAGTGGGTAGTCATGAAGTTTTGGGGAATTATTTATTATTGAGCCTAGATGAAGAATTTGTTGAAGGAGAGTTGATAGATGCACAATGTGTACTTGTTATGGGGCGTTGTCAAAAATATAATTCACCTACTTGTTGTGGGACAAGTATGCATGTGAAACTAATACGAGGGAGTTACATGTATGGTTCCTATATTTGGTAATCGATGATCCTCTCGCAATGAGGACGACTATCCATTTTAGTATCACATCACAAATATGGTATTGTGTATAAATGGTGACTCACTAGAAGGCAATGTGGATTTGATCGTGAATACTTTTACCCCATTAAGGGGTTTTCTTCATTATAATTTTAATGTTTATTATCATGATTTCTTCAGTTATATTGCATTTATCATTGGGCAATTTTATGTGTTTATTTATACAAGTGTCATCGATGTTTGCATCTTTTAACATAATACTAAATCCATGTATTTTGGTTTAGTGTGAAAAATTTAATCTTGAGAATGCTAAGAGATTAATATGTTCTTAGTTCACATAATTTGTAAAGGGGTATATGCCAGTTGTAAATCTTATATAAGCATGTGTGACCCATGATGAGATTTGTTGTTTTCTTGCATGGTTGTGCATAAATTCAATATGAGTATAGTTGGATATGCTCTTAATAATCTTGAAAGATCATTTGAATAGCATTAGAAGTGGAATTTCACGGTTTTTGAGTGTTTGTTAAAATAAGAGGAGTTGTATAGGTGTTTGGTGTTTTCACTAGTGTTGGGGTAGAATCACATGGATTATTACGGTTTATCCCAACATTGTAGGTGGACTTATATGTATATTGGTTTCAAGGTTATAAACTCAAAAAAAAACATTTCATGGGGATTTCATCATGTGCATGCCCAATATAAAGATTAATCTAACATTTGTTGGATGAGTATCAAACATGGTAGATGATATCAATGCTACAGCATGAAGACCCATAAATTAGGTTTTGTATTATTATATTGAACAAGTGTATTTGTAACATACAGACATACATATATGGTCATGTACTTAAAACTAGAGAAAATTGTAAGGATCCATAATTTTCTTAAAGTATAGAAACCATTACTTATTCTTAAATTTTCAACACGCACACACACACATGCATGCACACCCATGCACACACACACACACACACGTGCATGATCATGTATTTAAAAATTAGGGAAAATTGTAACGATCCATAATTTTCTTAAAGTGTAGAAATCATTACTAATTCTTAAATCTCCAACCATAAAATGTTTAGCTATATTTTTGTAAAAACATTCAAATTTTTAAGAATTTTATATAATTTCTAGACAATTTTGCCAATGTTTAGAGTAAAATTTGAGTCATATGGAATTTGTACAAATCATTTTAGAAAAAAAAATAGAAATTGGAAAATAAAGTGTAGAAATCATTACTAATTCTTAGATCTCTAATCATAAAATGTTTGGCTATATTTTTGTACGAAAATTCAAATTTTAAGAATTTTATATAATTTGTAGACAATTTTTGCCAATGTTTAGAGTGGAATTTTTATCCTATGGAATTTGTATGAATCATTTTAGAAAAAAAATGAAATTGGCAAAAAATGTTATGGAAAAATCATGGAAAATTAGCCCAATGGTTAAATTTCACCCCTAAATTTTTTATGTCTAAAACATGTATACATTTAAGTATGTGACCGTTCAATTTATGCTTATACACAATGTCACATGCCATTGTAATCATATATCATATTATATTTTTCAATACATTTCTTTTATTTGGATTTTTACTATTTTATGCTATCCTATTTATTTAGATATCTAGCTGATGAGCTATTCTAATTCATAACGTTGGTATCAAAGTAACTTTTGGTCAATGCCTCACTTACTAAGTTCAATATTCATTGGCTTGTGGCCCTTTTTTTTCTTTCATAACGTTGGTATCGAAGTAACTTTTGGTCAATGCCTCACTTACCAAGTTCAAGATTCATTGGCTTGTGGCCCTTTTTTTCTTTCTCTACCTATAGTAGGAAACTAACTTAGCTGGTGGCCAAATTGTTTAATGAGATTTTTTTTAAATGAATTAATATATTGAATTGAGATACTAAAGAGGAATTGGCATGGGGAGATGATCCTTGTCAACTTCACAATATTACTAGAAGAAAGGGCCCATTTAGATATTTCTTATTTCAAAAGGAAATCCCTTCAGTCATGGCCCAACTATCATAATTTGGATAAAATATTTTTAATTCTTTTTTCCTAATTTAATATAAGCTAATTAATAGTGTAAAAATATAAATGAATATGGAATAAATGTGGAGAATGAAATGATATAAATGCAACATGCAACTTGCTAAATCCTAACTAGAGAAGCAAAGAACAAAGTATGTGTTAAGCCCTAGATATAGTGGTATTACATTTCTATTATTATATTACGATTGTCGTTATTGGTCAACAAGGACCTTAATTGTAATTATGCCCTTTGTCTCCTACATATACCAATGAGATCTAGTTTTAGAGATCATCTGATCTTGAGCATTTGATACTTTGTAATATGAGGTGTCCCCCTCAAAAAAGATTTTTACTTATTCACGCTTTATCATTATCAAGGTGTGGATCTAGTTTTCTTTTTCTTTTTATGCTATTTGGGGAATTTGGTTCATAACAATTGATTTCAGAACATAAAGTCCTTAGGCGGGCTCTTTCAAAATGAGTTATCTCTCATTTTATTTGTAAGTTCTTTTCTAGAAAGTTTTAGATACAAAAAAATATTGGAACATGAGGAAACATAACAAATTAGTTGTGGTACAAATTTCATGTTTTGGTTCACTATAATTTTGGAGTTATATTATGTGGAAGTTATGGTTTTGGACTAGTCCAAAAACTAGTCTTAAACAAGCCTTCTAGGTAAAATTGTCATATAGGAAGCTTGAATTATCCAATTTAAGTGCAACTAATTGCATGGGATAGTAGATAGGCCAGAGTATTTGAAGTAATTTTTTTAAGCCTACCATCTCTGAAAAATTGGACATGTGGATGTTCTACAACTTCTCTCTCCTGAAAGGGCCAGAAACTCTAAGTTGTGGGAAATTTACAATAACTTTCCCTTGGAAATTCAAAATTTGTAAAACCTATGGCATTGCAAAGAATAAGTATGAAACTGCTACAAGCCAAATTTTCATACTTAGAAAGGGACAAAATTTTGAAGCTATTGGAGATGGACAGTCAACTAGCAATATAGTCTCTAAATGGGTTTTAAAATGGTATGTCACTTCCAAGTGACATAAATTTTGATTGGAAGATTTGTTTGGGAGGATTTAAAAACTATGGTAATCCTTAAATATAGAAGAACTATAGATAAATATTATTATGAACACATGTGTGAGATATTTATTCCCCCTTACATTTTAAATATATTTTTGGCATGAGACTAGAGTTAATTATCTCAATTTTCTAATGAACTAGATACCGATATGTGGAATCAAGGTTGGATTACAACACAATCCTTTAGTGGAGACTTGGGATGGAATGGGAGGTTTATATCTCTTCGTTGAGAAGAGATCATGTTAAACTTAGAGGTGATCTAGATTAATTAATATGGCTTGAGAAAAGTAAAAGTGAGGGGAAGTATACAACACTTCTTGGTTAGAAAGTTTCGATTGATATATATCAACAAGTTGAAGTGTGGTGGTGGTCACACATTTGGGAAATTCACACTCCATCTATATGTAGTGTCTTTATCTGGTTAGTGTTGAAGAAAAAAATGATTACCTGAGATTTATTTTGGAAAAGACATATTCAAGGTCCAAGTATTTATTTACATTGTAGGGGGTTAGAAGAGGATGTGAATCACTTATTTGTTAACTGTGTATAAATTTCATAGACATTAAGGGATGTGAGTAGTTGGCTTAAAATAGGAACTTATGGATGGGAAACTTTGTGGATGAATGTTTAAAGTCTTGGTCTAATCGACCAAAGGTAAAAACAATTAAGGGAATCCCTTTCTTGGTTGTATGGGGTGTTTGGATAGCAATGAACTCTAAATTATTTAGAGAAGTATGGCTTCATACATTTTCCCAAGTTACTTATTTATCTTTTTATTCCAAAGATAAACCTAAGATTCCAATCCTAAGGGTGTTAGTAGAATTACGAATTGATAAAAGCAATTGCCGAAGTTTTTTCAATGATGCTTGTCAAGGATAGTGATATGACCCAAGGGGGGGAATATATGGGGTTAAATGTATATGATATGACCCTAAGGGAGGAATATATGGGTTTGCACATGAGGCCCCTTTATTAGGCCAACCCTATTACATATACATATAGCCCCATATATGCCCCCTTGGGGGTCATATTATATACTTTTTGTTAGACACAATGGCACACTGAGAGCGGGGGGGTTGAATCAGTGTGTAAGGACTCTTAACCAATTTCAAATTATTAAAAATTAAACTAAGATCATCAATTGCAAACTAACAAGTATATAAACAATAATCAATCACATCATCCACACAGATCATAAGAGACACTTCTTAAGACAAAAATTTTAAACTTTATTATGTCTAGCTTGATATGAGTTACAACAGAGGCCACAACCTTTGGGTTTGCATCAACTTCAACTAACTGAGAAGAAACAACTTCTATGCCAAGACCCTGCTTGGTTTTTCTTATCTCCAACTAAGAAGTGGCGAGGTGTCCAAACCTCAGAAGCAAGAATAGATTGCCACTATGTACATACATCAATTTGTCAATTTCCATCAACCCAAACCACTACCATCACTGAGTATCATCACTGTATAAACTGAGCATGAATATCACTATCTATTCTTCACTGACCATACAATTCATTATTGTACATCATCATATCATTACTTAATGTCTGATTGTAGGTATCATAATCAGCTTTGTCATACTGGGCATAATCACATAGCACTGTCACTATCATATACTGCTTGTCAAAAAAAAGTCATGTCAAAGTTTTGCACAAGTCAAGTCATCAAGAGATTGTTCACTGCTTAAACTGGTCTTTATGACTGAACATAAGATTGACTTTCATCATGTCCTTGAATGCACAGTATGTGGTGTCCTCCTTTAATTGTCTTTAGACTTCCTTCATAATGGAGTGCCACTATGGACAATGCTCCTTCAAAATGTCTTCATTGTTCAACTGCATTTATTAACTTCCATTACTTAACCAGACTCAACTTGGTTGCCCTAACAAACCCCAAAAATCATACTTCAAAAATACATCTAATGTTGTTGTCCATCAGTACACTAGTTTGAACTTCAATCAATTGTAAAAATGAGTACTATTGCAACCTGAAAATGTCTCCTTTGTATCCTACAGAAGCTTTAGTAAATACCATCGAATTAGGAAGAAGAGAACCCAACAAGTTAAGGATCAGACCATTTTAACTTGAAAACAGTCTACACTTTACTGTGCCTGCAGCTGCCTCAGTGCACCAGTGAACCCCCGAATTTAAGAGCACTTATTACCCATGAATTCTTATATTTTTTTGTGTAAATAACTCTTGTATACATTTATAAATCGTGGAGGAAAAAATAATTACCTTAGCTGGTCGACCTGCCTTTTTGATGTCTTTTAATTAATTATTTTGACTATAATTTTAGAAATCTACCCCTTTTATCATGCTGGCCGACTTGTTGAAGGGTTTGATTTGTCTTTGTTAGAGTCTAATTTTCAATGGATGAAGTGCAATGTAAATAAGGGCTTATTCACCATTTACAAAGGGTTTCTCTAAGGTTAAACATTTATCATCTTTTACTTGCATTTATCCAAGATATTTTCAACATCATCAAACCTATGTCATCAAGGTATAAGGGGTTTCAAATAAGCACATCATCAAATGGTGTCATGGACCATTCAAATCATCAATAAATTCATCTATCAAGATTTAAGAACCTCATATAATCTAGCTATGACATGTCATCATGTATTTAATCAAGCTCCTCTCAATGGACTTTAATCCCATCATCAAATGGTAGCATGGACCAACATCAAGCAATCAAGTGTGCCCAAGTGACACCTTTCCACTTCTCATGCACTAGGACCATCTCCAAGGGTTCCAAGACCCCATCAAGCCACCAATAACCATACAAACCACAAATGGCCACATAATGGATCATTTGGCTCATTCATACCATGCCATCAATATTTATGAATCCTTAATGGCTTCAATGCCCAAGCTATCATGTCATCAACATTTGTATTTAACCTTTATCACTCTTTTTTCCCCTTATCACTCTTTTGTGATTAATGGGTGTCATCAATGACAACCTATGCTCAACAAACTCCCCCTTTGTCATTGATGGCAACCTTCTTCAATTAATCTCCCCCTTTGACATTAGTAACAAAGGGTCAAATACTGAGCCATTTATGCTCAACAAGACCTTCTAATGATGTCTTCTCCCCCTTTGATGTAGTTTGGTTTTATTTTTTGATTTCCCCTACCATCAAAAATCATCTTTATGTCTGCTTTCTATTCTTATTACGTGTTTCTCATTACATAGTGATAAAAATATCGATAACTGGTTGTATTATTACCAGCTCAACTCAACCAGTCAAACATCAATAACAAGTGTTTCTTGAAGTTATTCTTGCTAATCCAATCCAAAGGAATAGAGAGTCTCTATATCACTAGTGGATAGTAGTTACTTTATCACCATGTTGCTTCACTTCATTTTCTCCAACTACTACCTCTACCATAATTTCTTGTTTATCCTTCTTGTTGCATATATCTTAATAAAATGAAAGATAACTAGAAACAATACTTTCGTCATTTCTTAAAGCAAAGTGTAAAAAAAGGAATATCAAGAATCTTTTCATCATATCTTTGTGCAACATTGCAAGAATCACATACATGTAGCATAAGCTTTTCCCATAGTCCATCTAGTGGATGTGCATCCAGGTGTGCAATCAAATTGCAATACAATTTGTGCAATATTAACTTTTCTGCCATCTATCTTGTTTTTCCAGTGTAAGCATCCTTTAGGATAATTACTCTTTGATCAAAATGACTCATTCTGCCTCTGAGTTCATTGTCAATTTCTGAATGCTTAGGGTTTATCTAGCACGTGCAAGATGAATGGCATCCTTCTGTTATCTTTTGACAGTTGTATAGAACTTCACTTATGCTTGATTTTTGGCTGCCTAGTGTTGGATTTACTATACTCTTTAAGCCTCCATATGTCAAGGGTTTGTGACCCTTATAACCAAGGGGGTTTTTTTGGTTTCACAAATCAGGATTTTGACACCCTCTTACTCCCATGATTCATAAACTTCTATTAAAGTTGCTTGGTATTGATGTTTTGGTTTAATTAGGCTCCAAGTCTTCCTTCAGGCTATGCCAAAATAGTCCTTAAACACAGCATTTGAGCATGCTTCAAATCTGCATACACATCATTATAAACAAGGCCAAGAAAGTGTCCTTCAAGTTTCTCCTTGACTTCCATATAGTTTTCCTTTAGCAAAATTCAATCTATTTTAGAAGGTTTCTCAAATCTGAACTTAACAACAAGTCCTACACGATCAAGTCATATTGCGAATTTGTGTCACAATAATTCTCGAGGAATGTATGATCATTTTGATGACCAAAAATCTTGGTTGTAACTATGATCCTGGGATTTGTCCTTATTCTTGAAAGAGCCATCATGAACCATGTCTAGTTTATCACCAAAACTTGGAAATGTCAACCTTTATTCTAGTGAAGATACTAATTCCACACTAGTATGATCATCATAGTTAACACCTTTTGATTCTCAAGTGGGATATATTTAACAAGGCCACTGACTATACAAGGAGTCTACATTAGGATGTTTTTCAACATTTGTTATAAGGCCCATTTTAAAGTCAATCCTTGCTATGAGAATTGGCAAATATTTCCCCATAGTGTTTTTGTTTCTACTTCTTTTTTAGCTTCCACTCCTTTTCAACTATATTAGATTGGTCTTAGGAATCATTTTCTTTTTGCTCCTGTTCTTCTTACCATACCGCTCCCTCTATCAACACGCAAACTATAACCATACTCCTTTGATTTATTTTACTTCTTGGAAAAACCATCATCTACCTTAGAGTCCATCCTCCAATTCCATGAACTTAGGGTGTATTAAGCTCTTTGAAAGACCTCAATTTTGGCTTGCTATATGGAAGCCATATTCTGTGCATTGATATACTTCATTTAAAAAAAATCCATCCATACTTGAGATTGTCCTTGGCTATGATCATTTGTCTTTTGATATTCTCTTCATTGGTTGTCTTCTTGGACTAACACAAGCTTGGGCTGTATTCCCAAAGCCACTGCAATTGTAGCATCTCATAGTGTGGCAATTAGCAGCAATATGGCCAATACGGTTACATGTCCAACATCTAACTATTTTGTTGGGAGCCCAACACTTCTTGCATGATATCTACAATCCAATTCCTTATGGCCAAATTTAGTACAAGAAGAGAAATATCCATTGAAACTATCTTCATACCAGGATGCCTGGTTCCACCTTAAGGATGTCTCTTTTATGAACTTGCTATGAGCAGTAGGACTAACTCCTTAATACCCTCCATATTTTTTGATGTCTTTTGCAGGTATGTGAGGAGCATATTGTATTTCATCTTTGGAGAATGAGGGACCTGCTTTAGTATTCTTAGGAGTCTTTGATATATCTTCTTGACTCTGTGATTCCATGTTGTAGTTCAAACCAGTCTTGTCAAAAGGTGATCTTTGACAACTCAAGATCTCATCTAGAATGGTAGAGTTGTAGTTGAATTTGACATAGGAACTTGAATTTTCATTCTTCTTCCTGAGATCAACCACCTCCATTTCAATATGTTCACAAGTCCTCTCTCTTTCATCCAACTGATTCTTCAAAAAATATTTCATCCTTTTGGATTCCTCAAGTTGAATCTACAAATCAACACAGTCCCTTCTTGTTTCCTCAATTTCTTCATGGTCTTTACTATACTCTCCTTGATTGATAAGATTAATCTTTAGTCTTTCAACTTCATCATTTTTTTCTTCTAGCTCATCTTGAAGGCTTGTCTTTTTGAGACCGAGTTTCTTGAGAAGATCCATGGACTTGTCATGGTACTTTTGGAAGGACCTCAAAATCCTTCTTTTAATTCTCAAAATGTATCTGAGATAAATGTCTTCTAAAAGGTGTGCGAGGACATATTTCTTAGAATCTTCAAGATCGTCGTCAATGTTATCATAATCATGGCTACTGTAATCAAAAAGATTCTTACCTCCACTGGTTTCTGATGTTTTCTCTTCCTTTTCTTCTTGATTTTCATCTTCAATAGACTTGACTTCTACTTCAATATTTGTGTCTTGGTTTCTTCCTTGATACTCACTTTCCAACTCGAACCATAGGTATTTGGCTCAAGTGTGTTCTCCTACACTCTCTCTAACAGATCTCGAGAGTCCATCCATAAGAAACTTCAATGCAATGGCTTTGTCCTTTTTGGAATCCTTCGGTGCAGCTGACTTTGTCTTCTTGTTGGAAAAAGTAGGTGGATTTACCACAATCTCCCATCCACCAAATTTATTCAAGTAATATTTCATATTACTTCTCCATCCAAAGTAATCGGTCACATCGAGTACTGGAACTTCATAATTGTTGAGGGACTCTGCCTTTGCATCCATTGGGTTTCCACGGATCTCCTTCAATCTAGTTAGGCTCGTGGTGAAGGACTGCTCTGATACCAATTTTTAGACACAATGGCACACTGAGAGGGGGGGTGAATCAGTGTGTAAGGACTCTTAAGCAATTTCAACTTCTTAAAACTTAAATTGATATCATCAATTTCAAGCTACCAATTATATCAACAATAATCAATCACATCATCCACACATATTATAAGAGACACTTCATGTTATCTCCCAAGATAATTGATTTGCGTATGAAGAATTTAATTCACGCAATGAGGAATATGAATGTCACTAACAATTTTGAAAGCCTCTATTTTTTATGCAAATTTCACAAAGTTGTAGCTTCAGTGGCTTGGGCGAGGATCAGAACATCTCATTAGCCATCGAAAGATGGAAGATAAATAACAGGTGGAAGACCCCTTCAGCGGTAAGGCATATTGCTAAACTTTTTTATAACCATCGGAACATTCTTAAATATTGATCGGAGAAGATAGTGGCTAAAAGTTCCGCCATTCTGGAGAAGATAGTGGCTAAAATTTCTGCCACTGCAAAGAATAGAGGGATTAAAAGCTCCAATGGTAAGAATTTTTGAGTCTCGATCGCTGACGTTGCAGAATCTTAGTTCACTGCGGAGCCGCAAGGGCAGAAGATATACAAACTACGAGGTCCCCGAGCAAATAAAAATTTCGGTGTCGAAACTCGGAATCACTGGCCGTCGGCAAAATAGTTCAATAAGGAGCCACGACGATGGGAGGCAGAAGGACTACAGATCGACAAAGTTTACAACTAAGTTCCTCCGTAGTGTCGTCAGCACGAAAGAATAAAGCTCCGATAGATGACAAGAAGCATTCCAATAGCACGACAATAGACAAACTCTTCGGCTATCAAAAGAGCTAAAGACAACATAGCGGTGGGGCAATGACATGAAGAACTAAATACCGCTGAAGTCAAGTATCTGAAATCGGAGCTTGGAAATACTAACCGTCAGTGAGTTAGTCTACTAAAGAGCCACTACAGCGGAAGAAAGATAGAATGCGGCTTCCGCGAGCAGATGAACATTTCAACAATCGGAAGATCTGAGGACAACAGATCGACGAAGTTTACAACGAAGCTCCTCCATAATGTCGGTGGCACAGATTACTAAAGCTCCGATTCAAACGTCGCAAATCAACCTCCGACAGCAATACAATTAGTTCATTTCACCTCTGAAACTACGGTAGCATTCAGATAAAAGGTTTCGATCCATAAGTATTTCAGCTCCCAATCACCGAAGAGCTAGTGATGGAGAGAGCCAGTGTTGAGATTTGGAGTGCCAATAAACTAAAGGAAAAAGATGTCGATCGTCAATGAAGAAGTCGTCATGACACTATTGATTTAAGGCACCGAAACAACAGTAGAGTTGAGACTTGGAGCATCGAAATTGCGGAAACACTGAGATTTGGAACACCGAAACAGTGGTAGCGTTAAGACTTGGAGCGCTGATGAGCTAAAATAAAAAGCCTCGATCGGTGACTATGGCGATAAGACATAAAATCCAGCGGATTAAACAAGAAAAAGCACTTCAGTTAAACGCTGATACACTGGCTGTTAGCGGCAATTTCAGACTGAACCAACAATGTTGATTATTAGCGAACACTTCAGTTATTAAAAGCTCGCTCAGTGAATTAAATCTTCATAGCAGATAAACAAATAGTTAGCAAGGGTTTGAAGCCCTAATCTAGAAAAACTATCACTTTCAATTATTTTTGTGTGCAAACAGATCGGATTTTCAGGATCTATTATTTTTGTAGAAGGATATAAAGCCCATGATATTTTTTATAATAAAGGTTCAACTCTGGGTATTTATAAGCCTGTTCCATTATCAAGCATCTGATCTAGTTTATTCTAAATATAAGCTCTTTTGTTGTGATTCGTTCAACCATCTCTTTCTTTACTGTGTTTATTGCCTGAATGTGCATTTAGGTCATTTTCAAATTTATCAAAAAGTTGATAGCTGTCATCCTATTGGTTATTTAGTGATATTTGATTTATAAATACCAACCCCAGCAGGATTTAGCCATTTATATGCATGTGTTATGTGTGTAAGTCTGCCATCCTGGTGAGTTCTCCACCCCTGCACCTTTTTGTCAAACTACTGTAGGAGTTGTAACTAAAAGGCTTGTAATTGAGTGAGCTTCATGCATGTCTTGCGAGTGAGAGGTTATATAGGTTATCTGGCTTGATCCATATCAAAAAACCCTAAAAAATAGTTTAAGTTACCAGGCATCCTCGAGCTACAACCTAGAGGAGTTTCCTGGAGTGATAACAAAGTGGCGCCGTTGTCGGGGAGAGGAGATTGAAGCTCAACTTCCCAGGGAGACGACATAGATCCAGGATTTGATGATAGACAAAGCTTGGACATTATTACGGTTGTAATCATCTATCTAATGACTCCATTGATATAAGGTGGCTTCAAGAATACCAAGTAACAGAGAAAACCCAAAGGGGCCACCAGCAACACCCATTTCAGATCTAGAAGAAATCTTGAGGAAAGCTAGGGCTTTACTAAGATAGACCAGCAGTGCTACACAAAATGCTACATCAGGTATTTCAAGAAATCTTTCTGTTGTTATTTCTTCTATTGAAACTTTTAATTCCCATAAATTTTTAGGTACATCAGAAAAATCTAGGGCTTGGGCATCTTCAAGCACTGCTTCTTGTGAAGATCCAACCCCTGGTGACTCCACTAGGATAAGTATACCACCACCTTCTCAGCAAATATCCTCATCAATGCTGCGTTCCACATCCCTCTCCATACCCATTTCCAATATGGATACCCCTCAATTGTCCAATATGGAAAGGATCCTGGTAGCTAGGTATGCACACCTAATTTTGTCAAATCCTCTCGCAGCCATGCCTACTGGGGATTACCTCAAGTATATGCCTAATTTTACCGAGGAAGGGGATTTCACTGCTGAAGAACATCTAGAGGCTTTTTATAGCTATACTAAAAATATAAATATAGAACACGAATATGTATGGACTAGAGTTTTTGTGCAAAGCCTAGATGGCCAGGCTAGGAAGTGGTTTAAGGAACTGCCTGCTGGGTCAATGGCAAGCATAGAGGCCCTAGATGACATCTTCCTAAAGCATTGGGGAGAAAGGAGAGACCACCTCTACTATATCACAGAATTCAGAAACGTAAGAAGAGAAAATGGTGAGTCTGTCTCCAACTTTACCAAAAGATTCAACAACATGTACAGCAAGATCCCCACTGAGATTAAGCCCATCGGTACCTCAGCTATGATAACTTATGCAAATGCCTTTGACTCTGACTTTTGCCTACTTCTCAGAGAAAGGATGTCTTCCTCCTTATCACTCACGCAGGATGCTGCCCTAGAGGTAGAGTCAAACATTCTGGCATCTCAGAAGCTCAAAGGGAAGGTAGACAAGAGAAAGCAACCAGCAGACTATAGTGGGGCTTCTGCATCAGAGAACAAGATTGAAAAAATGACCAAACTTTTAGACAACCTGACTACTGAAATGTCTAAATTGAAAGACCAAGGACATCTGCCGGTAAGGGGTAAGGGGCCAAGTGATTTCGCTCCTCGAAACCCAAATTTTGTTCCTTATAGAAGAGGAGACCCCCCAGTTTAGATTCTCAGAAGGGAGAGAAATCAATGAGAAGATCAAAGGATAAGGGCTCCATTTCAAAATGTTGTATTAGAAGAAGAGCCAAAGTTTATTGAAGATGAAGGAGAAGCTGAAGACAATATCCACTGCATGGAGGATGAGGTGGACTACTCTTTTCTAACACAAGCAGAATATGAAGAAGCCCTGATTGATGAGCAGATCACTGAAGAGACTGTCTATCAGGCTGATGCTCAGGGAGGTTAAAAACTAAGGTCTAGGTCGGTTGCTCCCCTCAAAAAGAATGTTGTACCTGTCAAGCTGCCTGCTGTACCAGCTAGAAAGGTTGTTGTTTTACCAAAGAAAGTGGTTGTCCCATCCAAAGCATTGCATAAACCAGCACCTTTAGCCACACCTGATCAAGTCCAACTCAAACCTACAGCTCATGAGGTAAGGTTTCCAGATAGGCTGCATTATTCTTCTAACCTTGAGTCTGAAATTCAAAAGTTGAAAATCCATTTCCCTTTAATTGAGTTGATGAAGAATGATGCATTTAAAACCTCCATTTTGAATTCCCTTCAGCCCAAGGTGCAGCATGACATTGAATTTGTGAACCTGCAAGATGACAATCCTGTTGTAATCCTGGGCCCCATGATCGAAGATATAAAGGATTCCTGCCCACTATTCTATATATCCTTGAACATCCATGATAAAATCCTCCATAACTGTCTGCTGGATTCAGCAGCCTCTCATAACCTGATGCCAAAGGCTATAATGGATGAAATCAGTCTCAGCATTACCAAGCCCTACCACGATTTATTCTCCTTTGACTCCAGGAAGGTCAAGTGCTTGGGCCTCATCAAAGACCTTGTTGTAAACTTAACTCAGTTACCTTCAAAAAGTGTAATGATGGACATCGTAGTGGCCGATATTCCTCCAAAATCCGGCCTCTTGCTGTCCCGGTCATGGAGCAAAAGATTGGGTGGCACCCTTCAGATGGATCTCATGTATTCCACCATTCCCATGTTTGGAGTGGAGACTAAGAGACTATATAGGGAAAATCAACTAGCATACATCATAAGCAAGGAGAGTCGCTCAGTGAATCACCTGATCTACACTGTGGACACCGATTTTGGGTCTTGCATCTTGCAAATAGATGATAATCAGCATACATCCGTTCAACTCACTAAGCCCACCTGTCTGCAGCCCAAAGAAGTCACAACAGTTATCTGAACCATGTATTTCGATGGGGTAAGTGCTCAAAACTTAGCGGGCGCGGGTATCGTGTTGATCTCCCCATCTAAGGAGAACATTCACTTATCTTATAAGCTCGATTTCAAAACCATGAACAACGTAGCTGAATATGAAGCCTTGCTGCTAGGAGTTAAAGTGGCCAAGGAGACGGGGATCCTATGTGTAAATATTTTTGGGGACGCAGACCTCATCATACGGTAGGTCAACAACACTTTTCAGACGAAGAATATCAGAATGAAGGCTTACAGGGACGAGGTATGGAAACTCGGAGACTCCTTTATGTTTTTTGAACTGTCATATATTCCTAGGTATTTGAATCACCTGGCTGATTCCCTGGCTGTCTCTACAAGTCTGTTTGTTCCTCCTTTACCCCCTAAGCTCATCTATGACATTCAGGTCAAGTACAGACCCTCTCTGCTAGACAATGTAAAATTTTGGAGGGTGTTTGAAAATGATGGGGAGCTTAGTAAATTCCTTTAGTGAGTGGATGAATTCTCTGACATACACATAGACCAGGAAAACCTTAACCTAGAGGAATCCAAGCAACGCAAGTTGAAAGGTAAAGTGACTGAGCACAATATTGTCCAATTGCCCAGCAACTACATACCCCAAGGTCTAGTACCACTGGAAGAACTGTTTGATCACAATGACATCCCTTTCAAGCCTACCAAAAGGGAGCTAGATCCTGCTATCCAAGAACAAAACATAGGCAGCCAGAGCCATCCAAAACTGATAAATCTATCCACTGGGCTGACTGTTGAATAGAAGTCTGAATATTGCAGCTTGATAAAAGAGTTTGCTGATGTCTTTGAATGGGAGTATAGTGACCTAAAAACATATGACACCAACATCATCCAGCACAGGATTCCTTTGGAGAAGGACACCATTCCTTTCAAATAGAAGCTGAGACCCATTAGCCCTCTTCTATTACCAGTGATTGAGAAAGAGATCCACAAGCTCCTCAAAGCCAAGATCATAATCCCCCCAGGTATTCCAAGTGGATTTCAAATCTAGTAGTGGTAAGAAAGAAAAATGGAGAAATTAGGTTGTGTGTGGATTTTAGAAACCTGAACAAGTGTTCCAAAAAAGACAACTATCCACTGCCCAAGATGGAACACCTACTGCAGAAAGTCTTAGGGGCCAGGGTCATGTCCTTCCTTGATGGCTTCTCCAGATACAATCAAGTTGTTGTGCACCCAGATGACCAAGAGAAGACTGCCTTTACCACCCCCTGGGGCACCTTCATGTATGCTAAAATGCCATTTGGGATAATAAATGTTGGGGCTACTTTTTAGAGAGCTATGGACCTAGCTTTTGTAGGGCTAAAAGATAAATTTGTGTTGATATATTTGGATGAATTAACAGTTTACTCTCACAGCTATCATGACCACTTGCAACATTTAAGGAAGGTATTTCTGAAGTGCAAAAGGTATGGAATAGCACTGAACCCCAAGAAGTCCCAGTGAAGGAAGGCTCCTAGACCACATAGTCTCAGTAGAAGGTGTAAAGATTGATCTAGTAAGAGTGGAAGCAATTCAACAGCTATCAATACCAAGGTCAAAAAGAGACATTCAGTCCTTTTTAGGCAAGATAAACTTCGTTAGGAGATTCATTCCTAATGTCTCCGAGTTGGTAAAGTACATAACAACCATGCTAAAAAAGGATGCAGAAATCAAGTGGACCGACCAAGCAAGAAATTCTTTTGAAGACATTAAGAAAGCCATCATGGAGGCCCCAACCCTGATTAGTCCCGACTACACCAAGGGTTTTTTCATTTTCTCTTTTGCATCTTATGACACAGTGGCGGCCGTATTATTACAAAAAAATGACGAAGGTCTTGATCATCCAATTGCTTTCTTCAGCAGAACCCTGAGAGATGATGAGTTGAAGTATGACCCTATTGAGAAGTAGGCTTATGCTCTCATAAAATCTTTGAAGACTTTTAGAGTCTACATTCTCCATGCAAATATCATTGCATATGTCCCTTCAACTGCTATGAAGGATATTTTGACTTAGCCTAACATTGATGGGAAGAGAACTAAGTGGATTGCCAAACTCATTGAGTTTGATGTAGAGGTGAAACCCACCAAGCTGGTAAAGGGATTAGGTCTGGCCAAACTCATGGCCAAAGAAAACTGTGAACTGATGGGAATAAATTTCACATGTGTCAGATCAGCAAAGGTGTAGACTATGGTAGCAGCTGAAACATAAGTAAATCAAGATCAAAATAACAATCTAGTAGTAGCTAAGAACATATCTTCATGTGAGTGGTACTCAGGTATCATTCAATTTTTGCTAAAATTAGAAGTTTCTCCTAATCTTACTCCTAACAAAGCACGAGCTCTTAAGTTGAAATCTGTTAAGTTTTGCATAATTGACAATTTGTTGTATTGGAAGGATCAGTCTGGAATTTTGTTAAGATGTCTAGATAAAGAGGAAGTAGAGCAGGTCATGCATCACTTTCATTCCAGTACACGTGGAGGCCACCACTACTGGAAAACCACAGCCCACAAGATATTAGAAGCAGGATACTATTGGACAGTCCTCTTTGTTGATGTATGCACTTTTGTAAGGGTCTGTGACCAATGTCAAAGATTTATAGGGAAGCAAAAGCTCAAATCCTTGCCCCTTAGGCCTGTTATAGTGAATGGGCCTTTCCAGCAATGGGGTCTGGATTTCATAGGTGAAATAAATCCATCTTCCAGTGGACATCATAAATGGATCTTAGTAGACACTGACTACTTTACCAAATGGATAGAAGCAGTACCCACCAGAAATGCCACTCATCAAGTCATCATGAGATTCTTATATGAGAACATCTTCAGAAGGTTTGGTTGCCTAGTAAGGTTAGTAACTGATAATGCATCAGCTTTTAAGGCTAGGGCATTAGTTAGAATGTGTGAATCAATGGGTATTCAACTGGTGCACTCCACATCCTATTACCCACAAGGAAACGGCCTGACTGATTTATCCAACAAAAGCTTAGTCAGAATCATCAGGAAATTGCTAGAGACAAACCATAAAAGCTGGGATTCAAAGCTTAAGTTTGCTTTATGGGCTGATAGGGTGACAGATAAAAGATCCATAGGGACTTCTCCATTCAAACTAGCTTATGGCATTGAGGCCATCTTTCCTATCCAACTCATCCTTCCAGTGGAAAAGTTCTTTCAGGAAGAGGAGGATGAACCAAATTATATGATGAGAAGGATGATGGATTTAGTGGAGTTACAATAGATCAGGGAGCAAGTTATAGGAAAATCAGAAGCTCATCAACAGAGGATAAAGGGCATGTTTGACAAAAGAGCAAAGGCAGACAACTTTTAGGTTGGAGATTGGGTCCTCAAGTGGGATGCTGCCAGACAAGACAAGGGGAAACATGGAAACTTTGACTCTTTGTGGATTGGCCCTTTTGTTATAGGCCAGGTATATGAGAATAACACCTTCAAATTGCAAAATCTAGAAGGTGAAGAGGTATTCAATGGCCCAATAAATGGGTGGTTCCTGAAACTCTATTTTATTTGAGGCTCTGAGGCCTTATGATTGTAAATTAGTAGATATTAGGTTGTTTTGCTTTCAGAATAAGACTCCATGACCAATGGAACAATAAATAATAGTGTTAGATTACTTAGTTGCTTTTAGGGAAAGGCATTTTGGTCTGGGGTTCTTGGGACCTCACTGGGAGGTTCCCATCCCCAAGTAGGAGCCAGATGTTATCTCCCAAGATAATTTATTTTCGTATGAAGAATTTAATTCACACAATGAGGAATATGAATGTCACTAACAGTTTTGAAAGCCTCTATTTTTTATGCAAATTTCACAAAGTTGTAGCTTCGGTGGCTTGGGCAAGGATCAGAACATCTCATTAGCCACCAAAAGATGGAAGATAAATAACAGGTGGAAGACCCCTTCGGTGGTAAGGCGTATTGCTAAACTTTTTACTACCATCGGAACATTCTTAAACAGTGATCGGAGAAGATAGTGGCTAAAAGTTCCGCCACTGCGGAGAAGATAGTGGCTAAAAGTTCCACCACTGTGGAGAATAGAGGGATTAAAAGCTCCGATGGTAAGAAGTTTTGAGTTCCGATCGCCGACGTTACAGAATCTTAGTTCACTGCGGAGCCGCAAGGGCGGAAGATATACAAACTACTGGGTCCACGAGCATATGAACATTTCAACGATCAAAAGATCTGAGGACAACGGATCGACAAAGTTTACAACGAAGCTCCTCCGCAGTGTTGGCCGCATAGAAGACTAAAGCTCCGATTCAAATTTCGCAAATCAACCTCTGACAACAATACAATTAGTTCGTTTCACCTCCGAAACTACGGTAGTGTTCAGATAAAAGGTTTCGATGCATAAGTATTTTAGCTCCCGATCGTCGGCGAGCTAGTGATGGAGAGTGCCAGTGTTGAGATTTGGAGCGCCGATAAGCTAAAGGAAAAAGATGTCGATCACCGATGAAGAATTCGTTGCAACGCTATTGATTTAAGGTGCAGAAACAGCGGTAGAGTTGAGTCTTGGAGGGCCGAAACTACGGAAACACTGAGATTTGGAACGCCGAAACAGTGGTAGCATTGAGACTTGGAGCGCCAATGAGATAAAATAAAAATCCTCGATCAGTGACTGCGGCGATAAGACATAAAATCTAGCGGATTAAACAAGAAAAAACACTTCAGTTAAACGCCAATACATTGGTTGTTGGCGGCAATTTCATACTGAACCAACAATGTCGATTATCAGCGAACACTTCAATTATTAAAAGCTCGCTCAGTGAATTAAATCTTCACAGCAGATAAACAAATAGTTAGCAAGGGTTTGAAGCCCTAATCTAGAAAAACTATCACTTTCAATTATTTTTGTGTGCAAACAGATCGGATTTTTAGGATCTATTATTTTTGTAGAAGGCTATAAAGCCCATGGTATTTTTTATAATAAAGGTTTGAATCCGGGGATTTATAAGCCCATTCCATTATCAAGCGTCTGATCTGGTTTATTTTAAATATAAGATATTTTGTTGTGATTCGTTCAACCATCTCTTTCTTTACTGTGTTTATTACCTGAATGTGCATTTAGGTCATTTTCAGATTTATTAAAAAGCTGATAGCTGTCATCCTATTGGTTATTTAGTGATATTTTATTTATAAATACCATCCCCAGCAGGATTTAGCCATTTATATTCATGTATTATGTGTTTAAGTATGCCATCCTGGTGAGTTCTCCACCCCTGCACCTTTTTTTCAAACTACTGAACGAGTTGTAACTAAAAGCCTTGTAATTGAGTGAGCTTCATGCATGTCTTGAGAGTGAGAGGTTATATAGGTTATCCAACTTGATCCATATCAAAAAACCCTAAAAAACAATTTGGGTTACCAGGCATCCTCGAGCTACAACCTAGAGGAGTTTCCTGGAGTGATAACACTTCATAAGATAAATTTTGTAAAATTTATTATGTCTAGCTTGATATGATTTACAACGAAGGCCACAACCTTCGAGTTTGCATCAGCTTCAACTGAATAAGAAGCACCAACTTCTATGCACCTTCTATGCCAAGACCCTGCTTAGTTTTTCTTATCTCCAACTAAGAAGTGGCGAGGTGTCCAAACTTCAGAAGCAAGACTAGATTGCTACTACATACATCAATTTGTGAATTTTTGTCAACCCAAACCACTACCATCATTGAGTATCATCACAGTATAAATTGAGCATAAATATTACTATGTATTCTTCACTGAGCATAAAATTCATCATTGTACATCATCATATCATTTCCTAATGTCTGAGTGTGGGTATCATCGCCAGTTTTTTCATACTTAGCATAATCACATAGCAATATCACTTTCATATACTAATTTTCAAAATAACTCATGTCAAAGTATGCACAAGTCAAGTCATCAAGAGTCTTCTCACTGCTTAAACTGGCCTTTGTGACTGAACATAACATTGACTTTCATCATGTCCTTGAATGCATAGTATGTGGTGTCCTCCTTTAATTGTCTTTAAACTGCCTTCATAATGGAGTGCCACTATGGACAATGCTCCTTCAAACCTTCATCATTGTTAAACTGCATTTCTTAACTGTCATTACTTAACCATAAACTTGGTTGCCCTAACAAACCCCAAAAATCAGACTTCAAAGTACATCTGTTGTTGTTGTCCATCAATACACAAGTTTGATATTCAATCAATTGTAAAAATGAGTACTATTGCAACTTGAAAATGTCTCCTTTGTATCCTATATAAGCTTTAGTAAAGACCACTGAATTAGGAAGAAGACATCCCAACAAGTTAAGAATCAGACCAGTGTAACTTGAAAACAATCTACATTTTATTGTGCCTGCGGCTACCTCAGTGCACCAATAAACCCCCGAATTTCAGAGCACTTATTACCCACAAATTCTTCTCTTTTTTGTGTGTAAATAACTCTTGTATATATATAAAAATTGTGAAGGAAAAAACAATTACCTTAGTTGGTCGGCCTGCCTTTTTTATGTCTTTTTAATTAATTATTTTGACTGTAATTTTAGGAATTTTCCCCTTTTAATAGGTTGGCCAACTTGTTGAAGGGGTTGATTTGTCTTTGTTAGAGTTGACTTTTCAATGGATGAAGTGCAACGTAAAGAAGGGCTTCTTCACCGTTTACAAAGGGCTTCTCCAAGGTTAAACATTTATCATCTTTTACTTGCATTTCTCCCAGATATTTTCAACATCATCAAACCTATGTCATCAAGGTATAAGGGGTTTCAAATAAGCACATCATCAAATGGTATCATGGACCATTCACACCATCAATAACTTCATCTATCGAACTTTAAAAATCTCATATCATCTAGATATATTGGCATGTCATCATGTATTTAATCAAGGTCCTATCGATGGAATTTAAGCTAATCATCAAATGGTAGCATGGACCAACATCAAGAAATTAAGTGTTTCCAAGTTCCATCATGCCACTTCTCATGCACTAGGACCATATCCAAGGGTTACGAGACCCCATCAAGCCACCAATAACCATACAAACCACAAATGACCACAAAATGGGTCATTTGGCTCATTCATGCCATGTCATCAATATTTATGACTTCTTAATGGATTCAATGCCCAAGCTATCATGTCATCAACATTTGTATTCAACCTTTATCACTCCTTTTCCCCATTATCACTCCTTTGTCATTAATGGGTGTCATCAATGACAACCTATTCTCAACACATTTAACCCCATTTATGCCCCCCTTAGGGTCATATCATATACATTTAACCCCATATATGCCCCCTAGGTCATATCAGATTGTCCTAGGTTTGCAAGTTTGGGGGGTCTTATATTTCTCTAATGTTCATTTCATTTCTTTCAAAGCAAATAACTCACATGGAACTAACAATCAAGTAGATTTGTTGGCTTTTGAGTACATGATTTAAATTGGATTTTGATAAGGGGTCTTAATATTTATAGGTATTTGGAGATTCCTCCTTGGTGGTTATTTGGATGTAGGGTAAACAACTAATTCATGATATATAGCATTTGTAGAATGTAGGTCAATATCTTAAGGAACTAGTTGGATCCTTCAATACATTTAGGATTTTCCATGTTTTTACAAAATGAAATAAACTGGTGGATAAACTTTCAAAGCAAGGACCTCTTCTTCCTTCAATATCAATTTGTTTTGCCAAAAACAAAATATTGTTCATAACAGATGGGGCTCAATAGATTACTATAATAAAAATACTGGTATTTTTAGTATTTAAATGCTACAAATCCTTACAGGATGAACTATTGTTGACAAGTTTCTCCATGTGGGAAATTTGACTATTAAACTATAGATATGCAAGTGTTATATTTAGCTTAGTGATAAGTGGAACATGTAGTTAATGATTGGAATAGTGAAATATGTGGATGTAAGATGCTATAAGCACATGAGGAATGTATTTTAGTTCCTTTTTTGGAAATACAAACTCGACTTTTTTTCTCAGGAAAAAGAATTATTATGGGCCCACATGGAAAAAAGGCAGTGGAAAAAATGTGAAACTAGTTAAACCTCCAAAGAGCTCAACTTTTTATGAGGATTAAAGTGAAGAGATATATGGAAAGATATTCAATTTAGAGAACAAATGTAATGAATTGAATGATAGGTTAATAAAAAAGGTGGATTTGACACATGCACAAAATCTATTAGAAAGTAAAATGGATGGAACATAATATGGCTAGTAAAGATGATCTCAAAGATATGAAGGGGGTATTTTAAATGATATAAGATTTCTACTTTCTTATAATTCACCTCCCCAATAAGAGGAAAAGGAGAACAAGAGAGTTTAGACCCAGCCATATTTTGAGAAAATTAGAACACAATTGAAGAACAAGGGGTTTGAGTCCATGGCACTTGATCATTCATCACTGCAATATTCACATTACCATGGGCTAAAATTAGGACCACATAACTACTTCAATACAAATATTGATATGAGGAAGTTTTATGGTAATGATCCTATAACATGGATATTCTAGATGGAACAATTCATTGATCTACACTGAGTGCTAACTTTACAAAAGGTAACTATTGCACCCTTGTATTTGATACCTAATCAATTTGTATGGTACCAATGACTTTATGATCATAAAAATGACTTTATAGTCTCTTGGTCTGAAGTTTTGGATGAACTAAGAACACATTATGGGTATATTGGGAGAAACACCTTCTTTAGCTAATTTATAAAGATCAAGAAAATTAGATGTCCAATTAAAAAGCACATTAAGCACTTTCAAAAGTTGAGTCTTAAAGTGAACAACATTTCATGAGAGAGAGAGAGAGAGAGACCCAAATTTATTGGGGGGAGAAGGCAAGTGTGTGTGTGTGAGAGAGAGAGAGAGAGAGAGAGATTTGGGTTCAATTTTCTGATTTTAAAAGGGTTGAGGTGAGTGAAATTATCTTTGGGAAAACTTCCTAAAAAGACACATTATGAATTTTACCAAAATAATGAATGTTCTCAGATTTTGTTGAAAATTGGAATGCAACCATTTTTTAACCTTCTAGTTATTTTTGTCTCCTCGAGTTAAGAAATGTTATACTTTCTCATTGTGTTTTCACACCCTTTGAAAACATTCTGAAAACAACAATTTAAGGGAAAAAAATACCAAAAATACAAATTTTGTTGGGATCAATTCACTATGTTCAATATGCTCACTTACATTGAGGTGAGTGAAATTATATTTTTATAGGATTCTTAGAAAGTTGCATCATAAATTGAGCCAAATTATTTTTTTTTTCTCAAAATTTGTTGAAAATTGGAGGGTAACATATTTCAACCTTATGCTCACTTTTGTCTCTTAGACCTAGCTGATATTTGACCTCCTTGAACATTTTTTCCCCTTCAAACGGATGGAAACGCCACCAAAAGAGAAGTGAAAAATAAAATAAAGGCATGTTGTTGTGGGTAATATGAACAACAAGAAAGTAAAATCCCTAATATAATTGGTTGTGTAATAGATGTAGAAAAAAATGGAAATAAAGTAGAAGATAAGATCACATGCAATCATTACATTATACCCTAGATTATGAACGAATGAAAGAAAAGCATGAAAAAATGGATTCAACACTATTATCTAATTTTTAAACAAAAAATAATGATGGGAAAAGTATAATGTTATATCAAGCTAATTGAAAAAAGGCAACAAAAAATAATGATGGGAAAAATATAATGTTATATCAAGCTAATTGAAAAAAGGCAACAAAGGCTCATAATCTAACTGGCGTTGGTGGTTGATCACCAATGTGTGCTAAGAAGCACTTACTTAAGGCTTGGGTTTCTTAAGCACCATATGGATAAGATGTAAAATAAAGGAATCATGAAAATAAAATGCATTCTAATATATTAATATCATGCAAGGAAATAAATTTAAGCCAAGTCTCTACAAGTACAACATATAAGAAATAATTCATAAATTTGTATTAATAAACATAAAAAAAAATAGAATACAACACCTTGGTAATAGTAGGAAAAAGTTGATTGGTTCCATGACTATCCCAAGGGATGGTTCTTCTTCTCCTCTAATGCTCCACTCCAAGTTGTAGATGGCATAGCATGGAATCCTCTGGTAGAAAGAAGAGGACAAAGATGGAATCCCTCTCTCTCTTTGAAAGAAATCTTGTGGTGAGTGATATGATGAATGACCTTGGTGGATTTATCTATATGAAAGTATGTGGACATCTCTTAAAACTAGTTCCAATGCAAATAATCCACTTTTAATTGATGAAATAGTGGGATAGTGATAGGTATTGGAGACCAAATCAAAGGTTATTACTCAAAGGTTATTTTAGTAATAATAGATTGATGTGTCCAGTTTTAGCTACTCCACCTCTCTAGAACGTGAACACGATTAATGAGCAAGCAAATTCTGTTTTTTGGGACACCTCATAGTTTTCAAAGGATATTTTAGTAAAAGGGGCACATATAGATTATTAGGAAAATCCATGTGATGACTTTAATGGTAAAACTTAGAATTGACTTAGATTTTGGTCTTTTGATGATGAAAAAAGGGATAATGCTACTAAAAGTGATGTGTAAAGGTGATGATGCTAATGACAAACCGAGGGAACAAAATTAGGCTATTCATAGTTCCCCCTTGATGTATGTGGTCGAGAGCACATTGTATGGATGAAATACATCACATGTTTCTATCTCTTGTATTTCAAGGAAAACAGGACCACTTAAGCGAGGAGTAGGAGCGTGCGAAGAGAGAGAATTACCCCCACCCCCAAAGGGGCTCATGGGAAGCAACTATAGATAACCAATCAAAGGGGTAGGATGTTTATATAATCTCAAATATAAATGAGGAGGGCATATCCACACTTGTATAAGTGTCTCAATACAAATGGGATTGTGGTCTCATAGGGCCAAATCAAAATACATGAATAACTACTATAAGAGAGTAGAGATGATAATATGGGCTAGGAGAGACTCAGTCCAAGTTCATATAAGTGGTCCATATCATATCTAATCTAAATACATGAGAAGAAATAGCGGCTTTTAACAAGATGATAAAACACAACAACTATGCACCTGTTTAATACTAAGGAGACCCAATATTTGGAAGGATACATGTCAAGAAGGACTCATCACAAGTGGCTCTAGAAAGTGTAAAATATAACCAAATAGATCCAACATAATCCATTTGAAATTGGATCATTGTCACCAATGCAACTCAATCATTGTTGGACAATTTATTTACTCAAATTGCTTGTACATTAAATTATCAGCCCATATGCTCGTAAGCTTATGAGGTGTAAGAAAAATATATGTAGGACTAGGCAAAGAAGATGCTAAGCTAACATACTGAAATTGAAAGTACTTTTGTTTGACAAGACACTTCCAAGAACCAAAGTTAGATGTACAACTGTATACTTCTTATGAAAACCATTTAGAATCCTTGAGATGAAATAATCGCTTTACTCAGAAACCAATTGCAATATTGATTTCTTGACACACCAACTAATTCATGTAGCTTAATCAAACTGAAGGATAAACTCATACAAATAAAAATCAAAAGATCTTAATAATATTGTTTCAAATCTTGTAACCTTATAACTCTTCCAAGATCTCTAAGTTAACAAACATTCGAGATTTTTTACAAAAATTTAAACACAAATTCTACCAAATTCAGTTTCCACACACTTTGTCACTTTGTAAACTACATTAATAAATGAAAACAAATGCATAAATTAAATAATGATTTCAAAAAATGATTAAAGGAAAACAACACATCTTAACTAATGAATCAAATTTGAAAGATACAATACAAATAAACCTACATTAATGAAGATAAACATGCATTGTATATAGAGAGGGGGATTTAACGAGATCACAAGATTGAGTATATCAACTTATCATAATCGAGTGGTTGACAATGTTTTGTAACCATGCTTCCTCAGATCCTTCCTACCCTCCAAAATCCTTTGGATCTCCTCTTGTCTATTTAATAATAATAATAAAAATAACCCAAACGAAAGGATTCTACCCATCTTTTTATATATTCCAAAAACAAGAATAATGACATCCACCTATTCCTTTTTTCAAAAGTTGATAATCTCAAGTGGCATTTGTCTCGACTTGTATCCACTTGTCCATGACATGGTGGAGGAATTTGCATTGGTCTATTCCTTTTCCATTATTAAGATGGATGGTGAGGGACACGTTGGACGATAACCTACCTTTTCCTCCATGTCAACATAATCACTTCTTGCGTTCTTGCGATGAGATGAGTTGCTTTCCATTATATGATGATGTGGCATGTCATTGGATAAGCATTCATTCATGCATACATGTGGATACCCTTTGCCAAATTTCGATGTTGTATGTATGTGAAAAATTTAAGTATTGCATACATGTGATTACTTCTCATTAAAATCACTCTAAAAATAATCTAGAAATTTATTGGATTAATTTAGTTTGAAAATTTGATATTTTTATTTATTGTTATTTTTTGTAGAGAGAGAAGCGAGATGCTTTTCAATTTACTATGAAGGAGATTCTATTACATTAATCACGTTATGTTAGTAAACATAAATAAAAAATAAAAAAATAAAAAAATGAAACAATATAAATTATATATTGACTTGAAAAAAAAACTAATATAGATTTATTTTAAATTTAAATCTATTAACAATTCAGAGAAGATCTAAATAGTAAAAACATGTACACCTTAAAAAATTGAATCTATCTCAATACTTAATAAATTCGAATTTAAAATAAATTTATACTAAGAATATTTCAAAGCATTCATAATTTACAACTTATGAGTGTTGCTCCGCTTACATGGTTTTCCAAGGCATGTAATGGTGAGAGGTGGGCCAAGGACGACATGGAGTGGTGGAGTCCATACAATAAAAAGGCAAGGCGGATCTATAGGCTTGATACAAGCATTTAATGTTATGAAACTATTAGCTTCTTCCACTTAAAGGTAGGCAGGGCGCCATCACATTCATGATATATTATATCGACAAAGTCATAAGAGAGTAAGTATGATGGAGATTGGTTTTTCTGAAAATGTGTGGTTGGGTACACATTTTTTTTTACAAATTATATGACCCCCGCATGCTAATGTTGGAAGATATGATGAGGAAAAGGGAAACATGTAGTCACGTGGCATCATATTGCCTAGCTAATGTTAGAAGATATGATGAAGTGGATGCAAATATGTAGACACGGGGCATCATATTGTCCATTCTCATAGTATATGAGTTGTCATTTGAGGATTCAATTCTCATGACATTTCTAGTAAGATTCAAGTTCCCATCCTTAATTATGGAGTTCATGTCCAAGCTCCTAGAGCCTGACCCTAGGATGAGAATCATGATCCCCTAGCTCATGGAGGTCCCTTGGTTCACGAGGAGCGTAGTGTTGTAGAATGCTGTTAACATGATAAAAGGCTATGTGAAATTCCTTTCCTAATAAAAAAAATATTATAATGGTCGTTGTATATGCCATGGTAAAAGACCACCTATTATAATGATAGGTGTTGTATGATAATATAATGGTTAAACATTAATAATGCTTGTTGTATAATGGTTAAACCTTATACACGAGCAATGCTAAAAAGAAACATGATTTAAACCAGCTTAGATCCAGTTTTACCCGGCTTTATCATGCGCCGAGAGGGATCAAATATTTCGAGGTGCAAACCCTGCTTCAACAATTGCACACTCCAAAAAAGGGTTTGCACCTCGAAATATTTGATCCCTCTTTACAAAGAAGAAAATCCAAGAAGTCATTCAGAGAAAACATACTTCTTATACAGTAATTCAATTATACAGTCTTTTTCTTGACAGAAAAAGACTATATACCAGAAAAACAAAACAGTTTGGAGTCTCAATTATCCCACGCCTCTTATTCCTACTGGAATGTATTCCGTCAATTTTAAAATATTTTCGCTACCATTCGCATGATACCAAGAACCCAAAAGTCTCAATGACAGCTTATGCCGTTTTGTCAGAAATAAGTGAATTAGAGATTACACGCATTCAATGTTAACAAAATTAGGTCATCTGATTCTGTCCATTGTCTTTGAAAAGATAAAAGATTCGTAGTTGAGAATTCCAAAATTGTTAGTTATGAAGCATAAATAGATGAATCCCTATGCTCCTTGACAACTCCAAGATTGATAATTACCAAATAGATAGGGAGATGCACAAATCGTTATGCATTTTTATTACTTTATTCATCCATTGTCTAACTCGATCTATGTCATCTGGGAATTTGTAACA
>LPNX011020963.1:347301-375506 GCA_001517045.1 Pseudotsuga menziesii | reverse complement strand
TATATATATAATTTTGTTTTTTGAAAAAAATATTATTGTAGGTTTATATGAAAAAGGGTAATGTAAATACATGAAATACAAGTTAAATCTTTATATTTGTCAACTATAACTAAGGAATAAAGTGGAGATATATAACAAGGTGTCTAATATAGAGAACAAATTTATTGAATAGACGTGGATTTGACACATACACAAAATCGAATAGAAAGTATAATGAAAAAGGTGGAAAATATGGAACATTATATGGCTAGTAAAGATGATATCAAAGATATAAAGGAGGGGATTTTGAATGAGTTCCGACTCCTCCTTACCCTTAATTCACCACCTCAATAAGAGGACAAGGAGAAACAAGAAGGTTGAGTCCCTATCACATATTGAGAAGATCACAACACAATAGCAAAGCAAGGGGTTTGAGTCACCGACACTTGATCATTCACATTCCAAGTTTCACATAACCATTATCTTGGGACCAAGGAACTACTTCAATTCCAAGATCAATATGAGAAAGTCTTATGAAATTATCTAAAAACAGGGATATTCTAGATGGAGCAATTCTTTGATCTACACCAAGTGTCAACTTTACAAAATGTAACTATTGCATCCTTGTATTTGGTACTTAATCAATTTGTGTGTGTTGGATACTTTTCCTCACTCTCGCGACCTAGGCTCAAAAGAACCACAAAACCAACAAAACACCCAAAGATATCGGCTCGACAGAGCAAGTTCAGTTGGCAACACCTGCGACACAGGCGCAGTCTCACCCGAGACATCTTAATGTGTAACTGCCAGAACCATGTTTCCCAGTCGACGAGGGATTACAGTTCCCTAGCGCACAACCAAGGAGATCGACAAAGTTGGAATATTGGAGTCTCTTTACTAACTTGATAGTGGCACAACAATGCGACACAACCAACGTACAACATAGACTTTCCCTTAACAACTTATCAGCAAAAGGACTTGAAACTATATAAAGTAATGTCAATGTTACTACGCATTCATTCTATCCGTCTTAGTCTTGCAACATCATCGCAACTGTGTGACACAAATTATTCCTTAACAATAAATGATAGTGGTGCAACTGTATTGCAACTTAACAGTATATGAGCATGAAATAATACACAATGCTTTGACGATGCTTTAGTCATTCATTCATTCAACTGCTTTTCTCAATATTGTGACATTCACTTAAGCAATAAACATAAACAATACAAAATAACCCACAAACATTCAACAAGCACATTCATTTGACACAAAATGTAATGTGGAAACCCAATTGAGGAAAACCACAAAGGTGCTCTTCATCTGGTATGAGAAATATATGGCACCTTTCAGTTTGCAATTTAACTGCAAACTATTTGAGATATGTCTTTTAGCTCAGACTCTTTCTTGCTCTCTGGTTTATAATGTTGTTCTTCTAACTCCTACTGATCCGCACATATCTTGGATCGACTCTTCTACTCTACTATCCACGCACTCAGATGCATAATGAATCCTACTATTCGAAAACCCTTCTGCAAACTGGGTTTCGCAGCTCAACAGCCTTCAAGAACACTACTATCAGAATCCTCTCTGATTTCTTCAACTATTTCCTAACTTTTGAAACAACAACAACAACCCAACCAATGCTTACACAAAATGGGTTCTTCCTATTTATGGATTCTACAAGACCACGTAGGGTTTACTGGGTACAGATCATTTATTACAGTCATAAATAGTCACAAAACATCTTTCAATACATTTATTACAGGCCATAACTAGCCGCAAAAAATTCTTTCAATACATTTATTATAGGCCATAACTAGCCATAGAAACGTCTTTCAATCTTCCACCGCCTCTAGTACCTATAGTCTTCCTATCATGTCGCTTTCCAGCCTTTACTCTTATGCTTTCCTGCAGATTCTCTTTTCCTCTGTCGCCTAATTCCTTGCCGCAACTTTCTCTCTTATGTGCTTTCTTTCCTTCCTTTGCCTCTTCCTTCTTCTCTCGCGCTTTCTTTTTCTTCCTGCACTTGTGCTTCTATTTCTTCGTTGTGCTCTTTCCTGGATCAA
This sequence comes from Pseudotsuga menziesii, assembly GCA_001517045.1. Lineage (NCBI taxonomy): Eukaryota > Viridiplantae > Streptophyta > Pinopsida > Pinales > Pinaceae > Pseudotsuga > Pseudotsuga menziesii. The sequence goes on along the minus strand of LPNX011020963.1, from coordinate 373,458 downwards.
CAGGCCCCCAACACTCACATGTGGCTCATCCCAAGCAACTAAGAAAATCTATGGTTTTTGCGCTGGATGCGCGACGGTACCGACCTTGTCCTGAAATGCTTTGAGAATTCCTTGCACCTAAACAACTTCTTCTCGTACCTCCTTTGCATGCTTTTCCAATTGCTTGACACAGTCGAAATTGATATGTTGTGAGGATACATCTTCTAGTGACTAAGTTATGTGCTGGAGCTTCTACTGTACAAGTTGAATGAGCCATGTAACCTGTTCGGCTTCTGCTTAGTGTGCTGTAAATTCTTCATTTCTTCTTTGCTCCTTATCGCATTGAGTTTTGACTTCCTACTGCAGTTGTTTCAGCTCAACTACCTTTGTAATCTTTTCCTTGATATGTAGCTTCTTCATGTCTGCCTTAACTGTTGTTATTTTCAACTCATCCTGACGCATGTCCTCTACGAATTCCATTGTTGTTTCATATTCTAGGAGCAATTCCCAAGTCGCCGAGACAACATCGATTGCTTCAATACAAAGCTTCTCTCCTTGCTTAATTCGATCAATAGCTTTAGATGCTTTTTTCTTGCGCTCTTCTAGGACCTTAGGGGTGTGCTTGGTCTTTGTTTCGATTTAAGCTCTCCCGACTATTTCTTTAAATCCGAAGCAATCTTGGATAATCGGGCTACTTTGGTAGCTGCATCTGTTTCTTATTGTCCTTCTTTTGCTGGAAATTATGCTACTGCACTGCTAATGGCTTCATCCAATGTAATCCTACTTTCTTCTTACACCTTGATCTCTTTCTCCTTCTCCCTAAGGAGGGCCTTGCGCTTGAAATGCAAGAGAATTTTCTTGGATCCTGATTTCTGTCGTGGCCGCATGATGAATAGCATATACTTTGGTCATTACGAGTTTGGAAAAATTAATAGTCAGTGTCCCCAACTCATGGGAGACATCATCAAATGCCTGCTCTCTTGTTTCCAATGCTTGCGCTTTGAACTCTATCTTCAGCGGTGGCAACAACAACGATGCTTCTAATGTATCATGGGGATCAACACTGTAAGTCTCGACTTCGACTATGCTCTGTACCTCATTAATGGCTTCAATGATATTTTTGACAAGCTATTTGAGTTTGTTGGTTAGTCGCATTTGTTGTTTACCTATGCCCTTAAATCTGGTCTTTGCTACTTTTGCGAGTGCATTTGAAAGCAAGCTAATGTCTTCGTGAGCTAAGTTAATTATATTAGCCGTTTTATAGGCTTTTCGCTTCTTGTGCTACGACTCATGCTATTCCTTTTCCGGTTCATTCTTTTGGGTCTGCACATCCTCATCAGTCGGCGTGTCCTTTGAATAATTTTTATCAGATTCCTCATCATTATCTTCATCTTCTTCATCTAAGTCTTGTGACTAGTTGTCTTGTTTGTTGCCCCCTCCATTACCTTGGTCCATCTCCTCATCGGCTGGAACGTGCCATTGTTCAGGACAGTCCAGAATGAATTCTTCCACATCGTGGCCAGTTATCATGAAATGTGTTGGATGCGCTTGTTTCTCTGGGACCTACCACGAATCCAAGATGATATTGTGGACACCAGCCTAGAAAGTTATGAAAGGTGCATACCTTTGGACAGTGGTAGCGAGCAGTCTATGATGGTGTCACACTAGTTCTCTTAGTTCCTTTGCATGCAAAAAGAACTCTATGTTGTTATCTTTCTGTCAAATCTTGTCTTCCTTGTCTTCCCACAGCACATGATATTTCGTGCCTTGATAGAATACTGGGACATCTAGTGGTTAGTTGTCTAGTGGGTCAGACCAAACTACAAAAGAAATCAAAATCATCAAAAAGGAGTAATGGAATTTTTTCTTACTTTCTTCATGCACTTGCACTGCATCTTCTAGCAGCTTGTTCAGTAGAAAATGGGACCAATTGATCACCACACCTTCAGCACTGAGCTCCGCTAGTTCCGCTATCCACGTAGTGCACTCAGTGGGTCTCATATTGCACAACAGCTTGCAAGATAATATTTTTTGTGGTGAACCTCACTGTATTGTCGGCTATAGAGGTAATCAGGAATCCTCGGTTTTTGTGCTGGAGTTCATACTTTTCCTTCATCTTGGTTGTATCTCTATCCTTGTGTAGATATGGTGTAGGGTCGAGTCTTGAGCATGGGAGACCTATGATCGACGCAATGAGATCAACATCGACAGAATATGGTATGTCGAGCCACAAAAATCCTCCATGGAAGAATACCAAGAGCTTTTGAACATATGTGATCACTTATTTACTTCCGCTAAAATGTGGCATCAATAGCAAATTAATTAGGTTCGTGCGTTCTACACGTCGAGCCCACTCCATTGGCACTACAAGTTGTGGCGCAGGCAGCACAGTTAGAAGAGTGACCATATACTTGTTTCTTTCTGGGTATGCCTGTTTCTACATATCATTATCCTCAAATTTGAGTCTTACCAGCTTTGGAATGATGTTCATTAACAACGGTACACTAGCAGGGATATGGGGTGCCACCAAGGAGGAGCACGCTCACGTCAGGAGCTTCAATTCGAGCACCTCTGGTCTCCTTGGTCAAATGTATGGAGGTAGCAGGTTCCACTCCCCTACACTAGCATTCTTGTCTCGTCTCGGTGGCGAAGCTAGTGTTCCTGTGGACTTGCAATTCTTTGTAAACTTTGGCAGACTTACCTGAGGCCCTGATGTTCCTAGAATGTTTGTACTCGATAGTCCCATTGGAACATACTATTGTGGCCCTGAAGCTAGTGGATTAGCAAGTGGATTATGGGGCCGAAGCAGCAACAGGAACGGTCTATGGAGCCAGCCACACCATTGTTTCTGGTTCTTCCTATGCATGATGTGCTTCTGGCGAGATAACTTATTCAATTATTGGGCAAGGTGATGTGATAGTAATGTCAAACTATTGAATGGTACTGGAAATCGAAATTAACATCAGCTTCGGCTCTCACAGCTGCAAACTCTGGGTCGCTCTTCTTCTCTCTCGCAAGTAAAGTGAATCTCGATGACGAAGGCAAATATTTATAGGAGTGTGCTCATCCTGCATGTGATCATTCGATGGCAGAGTGACGTCTCGTCGATTACATGGGATTTTCATTCGACGAATTCCAAAATTTACTTCTCATGCTTGAATTCTAACATGTGCTTGTCAGGACAGTTCTGGTGAGGATGACATATGGGACCAAAAATCATGCTACCATTTTCCTTGGACTTGTCGAATTAATGACACTTTTTTGTCATAACCACCTAAATATTTTCGGGTATCCGTGCTTTAATGGTGTCCAACTTTCATTCACTCTCTTTTTGCAATTTGCATACTCTTGTTGCAGACGTGCAACATAACAATTTCCTCTTTCTCTTTTTCTCTCTATCTTTTTTTAAACTCTCTTTCTTACCTAGCTGTCTCACAACCATCATGGTAAGGTTTCAGGTGGCTTCCATGTATCATTCCCATGACCGGTGTTCCATCCATGTTATGTAATTTCACTGCACCAACCTTAGTGATGTGTATGATCACATATGGCCCTAGCCAATGTGTCTTCAATTTTCCTAGATGCTTCAAAAATTTGCTGTCATACAACAAAACAAGTCCTCTGACTTTGAACTGCTTAGTCCTGATATGGTGATCATGCTATGCTTTCTGTCTTTGCTTTTCTATGTTTTGATGAAACCCTGTGACAAAACATTCCTCGTCCATCTGAATCAGCTACGACAGTCTCTGCTCGACAACATCTACGTCAGTCATTTTTGTTAGCGCACCAATTCTCAGGCTCGAAACAATATATTCCATCGGCACAACTTCTTGTCCATACACCAGTATAAATGGACTGTGTCCTATTAATATCTTGCAAGTTGTGCATTTTACCCATAGCACAACTAAAAATTTCTGATCCCAGTCATCTTTATGCGCATTGCATACTTTGGTTAAAGCATTTTCAAAAATTTTGTTGAATGCTTCAACTGTTCCATTCACTTGAGGATGATAGGGTATCGTTTTCCTATGCTGAATATGGAACTCTACAGTAATCTCATCAATCATTTTGTTAACAAAATGCGTATCTTGGTTGCTTAGGAGAATTTTTCAAGCATCCTAATCTGGTCACCACATTTTCAAATAAGAACTTTGTCGCAGTCGTAGCAGTGCAATCTTTAATAAGTGCGGCTTCTGCCCATCTGGTTAAGTAGTCTGTCGCTATGATAATGTATCATGTGCCAGTCCTTTTCCCTATCGGAATGATAGGACCAAAAAAATCAACGACCCATTTACCTAATGCTTGAAAGGTTATCTGTTGTGCTAACGACATTTCATCACGTCTCTACGGTTTTCCTGTTCTTTGGAAAACATCACAGCTTTAACAAAAGCTCTTAGTATCCATATGTATCGTTGTCCACCATAATCCATCTTGCAATATCTTGTGCACAGTTTCCTTTCCTCCATAGTGTCCTCCTGCGACACCAACATGTGCTTCTGTCATTATCCAGTGTCGTTTGTGGTCGAAAACAAACCAACACAATATTTCATCAGGGCCCATCTTGTATAGATGTACAACGATCAACTTGAAATAAATGACTTTGATGACCAAATATTTCTTTTGTGCAGTGGTGAACCCTTTAGGCACATAATCTATACTTAAGAGGTGAATGATATATTCAAACTTTTTATCAACCACAGTGATCGCAAATAATTGCGCGTCGCGCAAATTATCCTCTAGGCTGGTTGGTTCTTCACCACTTTCTATTCTCGACAAGTGATCAGGGCCCACTTTTAGTCGACCAGGTTTACCAATGACTTCAAAATAAAATTCTTGAAACAAGAGGAGCCATTGATGGATATTTTCCCTCGACACTGGCTTGTTGACTAGGTATTTTAATACTGAATGATCAGTGTACATTTTAAAATGTCCACCCAACAAATAGTGTCAGAACTTTTGCAGCACATAGATCATGGTGAGTCATCTTTCTATCGTAGTGTAGTTTTTCTCTGCCATTGACATTTTTGTGCTGGAAAAAACAATAGGGTGGTCAATTGCGCCCTCACTTGGTTGTGTCAAAACTATGCCAAGCGTGACAGACGGTGTTTCGACATGAACATGGAACTTCTTCTTCCAATAAGGAAATACCAATATTGACGCGGTGGGAATCTTTCTCTTTAACTTGTCTAAAATTTCCTGACAAGCTTCTGTCCACTAGCACTTTTCATCTTTCTTGAAAATTTTCTCCATAGGTGCAATTATCTCTACATATCCTCTAATAAATTTTATGTAATAGCCTGTGTCCTAGCACTAATCTGAGTTGCATGACTAATGTAGGTGGTGGAAAGTCATGGATAATCACAAATTTCATTAGGTTGACCAAAATTTTGTCATGACACAGGACATGTCCTAACAATACACCAAATGGTGCACAAAAAATACATTTCTTTGAATTCAATGCGATCTAATACTGCGACAACATTCCAACATCATGCGTAGACTCTCAATGGTCTCTTACTAGACCAAACAAAGTCCAATCATCAAAGTATACTTCAAGAAATTTATGTATGAAATATTTAAAAGAAGAAACTAATATTCTAGAAAAAATAGTAGGATCATTCTTGACTCCAAAGGGAATTGCTGTATACTGATAGCACCCCCATTATGTGACGAAGGTCATTTTGTGTCGATCCTCCTTTGCTATTCTGACTCTGTGATAACCAGAAAATACATCGGTGAATGAATACATATCCTGCCCTCCGATGCTTTCAAGTAATTCATTTGTGAATGGTGTTAGGAATGGATTGTACATGCATGCATCGTTCAGCTTCCTCAGGTCGACACAAATTCTAACTTCACCTGTTGTCTTCTTATCCTAAATCACTATAGGACTGATCCATTCTTATTCTTCAACAGGTTCAATGATTCCTGCATCTAGCATTCAGTCTAACTCAACTTGCACCTTCTCTTTATACCTTGGATTCAACCTATAATGTCACTGCTTAACTGGTTTTGCATCTGGTTTTAGCGGTATTTTCATTTCCCCTAGATCTCCTACTATTCCCTTCATCTCTGAGAAGTTGGTAGGGAACATATCCTGAAATTCACGCAGTAGGTCTGTGATCTTTGCTACTATTTCAGCATCCCAGTAATCTCCTATATTGGAAAAATTCAGGTTTTCCGATGAACCAATGTTATTTTCTTGATTTTTAGCATCTTGAGGAACTATTCACTCGAAATACCACTTCCTTCCACCTCGCGTGTACCATCCGACTCTAGTATGTTTAGGTTGGTAGGATCATCATTTGTTTCTCTGAATAGATTGTAAAAAGGCATCCATTGTTGGATGGTCATGCTGCACTGGTGAGAATTCGTCACTTCGACATGGATCTCAGCAAATATTTTCTCCTTCATGGTTTGAGGTGCAACATCGATTGTCGGCTGCTCATCAGCAAACACAAAGGTGTGTGTGAATTTTTTAATCACCTCATCCTAATCGCGGGTATTCTGGAAATGTCGTGTGACACTGATTGAGGTGCTCGACAGGGTTTGATAACCTTGTGTACTTCTGACTCAAAACTATGACTTCTTCACTGAATCTGATTTCGAGAAATATTTTGCATTGCGTCCGTTCGGATATGGATTGCTTATGCGTACCCCACCATCTAGCGGGCGTAGTTTTTAGCATATAGTCTAATGCAGACAAGCACTACAGTTCTGTTACCAATCCTTCAAACTTAGTTATAAAGGTCATAAGGTTAGGTAAGACCTCAAATGTGGGTAACTCCCTTGACTGATTTTCCACTTGTCACACAGACTTGGTAATCCTAGCGCATCTCCTCATAGACACTTCATGCAGTCTATTTTTCCAATTCTCCAATGCCTCTCCTGAATTTGATGTGCATGAGCTAGTACTCTTGTAGCTCAAGTTCCCATCCACTGTAGGATTGATGCAATCCTATTTTAAGGCAGTGACATTGTAAATATGGTCGAGACAATCACCCTATCCCTCACTGTAGACTGGTTCGACATATCTTTGTCCCTCCAGTGGATCAATGGGCGACACTACCCTCATCTCATCATCCTCGAATGAGAGGATTCTTTTCTTAAAGTTTATGATGGTCTGGTTATATATTTCCCAATCTATTCCCAGAAGCGTTGGATAGGGGTTCGTGTCGTCGACAATGTTGATAACTTCAAAATATGCAAATGTGCATAGCCCCTCAATGTCGATAGTAACTTGACGTAACCTACCAATCGGTAGGACCTTTGCCTAATTTGGAAGCCTCAACTGGACAGGAGACCAATCCAAGCGCGGATTTCCCATACTTTCCCAAGTTTGTCACATCAAAATATTGACGTCTGACCCTAGATCAAGGATAATGTAATCCATGTCGTAATCTCCTATCTATGCAGTCGTTCTTAACTCATGCCTAGTTTTGAATTTCTTTTTGACATGGTTAACTCTTCTTTCAGTTTGTGGCACGATTTCTTCTATAAGCGCTTGCAATTCTGTGACAACATCTTTATCATGGATTATCACTAAGCAACTTGACAGAAACGAATTGAGCTTACTAACCTTGTTTGGCATATGTTTTTGGAATATCTATTATAAGCATTCAGGAATCTCCCTGACTTATGTTGAGGTCGATGGTTGTTTTGGATCTACAAACTCTGGTCGCATGTCCAAAAATACTTGCTCTTGCTTCTAAACGTCAAATGGTACTTTCTTTTGCTCCACGGGTCGTACCTATGGTTGTTCTTGTGGTATATTATGATTGTCTCTAGTCGCAACACCTCCTCATGTTACGACAACAACACTTGGTTCTCTCTTCTCAACAGTAATCATTTGAACATTTAAGTTAGGATTTGGATTTGGATTTTGTGCGGGGTTAGGACCTGTGATGGTATGAGCTTGCCACTTGGCAATCAATTGGGGACATTGCTCCATGTATGGTCCTGCACTTTGCAATATGAACATGTCTTTGCAAGTTCATGGAAATCCCTAGCATAATGAATCAGCTGTCCACAGTTATAGCATACAGTTTGACTTCTTCCTCTGCCAAATCCTCCTCCTCCTCTACCTCTGAAATTTCCACCCCTTACCTTGAGGGTGTGGTTGCTATGGTGGATACTGATTCTATGGGTATTAAGGATGATATTGCAGATAATGCATAATTGGGTAGTGCGCTTGTTCATATTCATCCTGAATCTGCCTGTCATTCTTCATTAAGTAGGTGTCTACCGTCTTCTCCTTCAAGAGATGATATGCTCTACAATCTTTTTCATCATGTCCTACTGACTTACAAAATTTACAGAAAAGGCTGGATGGGGTATTTACAATATTTTGTAAGTATAGACAGTCCCTCTAGTTTGGCATATTCTGCACCAGGGTAGTCCTTGGGCACTCAATGGATTAGGAGCACTCAACGAGATATAGTTCGTGTACGTTGGATAGTTATTCTTGTGGTGTCCATCTGTTCGACATCTTGTACAACATAAATCCTCTTGGAATTATTTTCCCTTCTTAATATCCTGAATTTGTATCGTTAGATTATCCAACTGCGACTGAATCTGCATCATCCCTGTGCCTCCATCTCCGATCGGCAAGGATTCTAGCTTCATCGCTATTTCTAGCACTTCCATCTGCGGCACAATTTTATGTTGCATCAAAGGTGCTCAAATGTGTGGTAATAGCGCAACAATAAACCACTCAAAATTTTAAACTACTAATCAAAATCCCATACAAATTTCATCGGTAACTGCTTTATCTCCTTGATCTCGGTGATACACTACAACTCACATTTAGGTTTTCTGAACTAACAAATACTCTCGAGTCATATCTCATCAAGGGTATTTTGTGGGTTTCCTACTGGTACTACACAAAAATTCATAAACCAGTCCAACGCATGACCCCACAGATTCGTAATCATCCACGCTTTCCTTATGTCTGCATTGTGAACTTGGAGAACTGTCCAAACAGCTTCGCAGAGGAACCAATGTTGTTTTGGATCTTCTGCTCCATTCCCATTGAATGTAGGTAATCTAATATCTTCCCTAGCCATTGAGTTAGCGTCGGGGTTTTGTAATGAATAATTTAATGAAGGTGGACTTCCTTGCAAACTATTCGCAGCACTAGTACTACTAGTATTGACAGTTCATTTAGGAGATGAGTGTTTAGACCTTACCTCTGGTGATGCTCCTGGTGTGGTGTAGCGACATTCTGATTTTGGTGTCTTCGAAGATTCTTCTGACTCTTCTGAACCTTCAAAAATTGGGCTATATCCTTCCTCTTTGTCGCAATACCCTACGTCAACTGCGACTCCAACTCGTGCTCCGTTTCGTCATACATACAAGGACTCCATCTACCTCCTCTGGTATTTCTTCTTTTTCTTGACCAAAATCTCCTTGCACACTTATAAATCCAACTTCTAGTTCAAGTTCTGTACTTCTTGGGAACATCTCAGCTCACCATTTCCTATTTTCTATATAGGTCATCTACGACATATCCCCCCCTTGGATATGCGACTCAGCTGCTCAACTGAAAAATTCCCTTCTCATAAACAAGCATCTTTATCCATGTATTTATAGATAACAAGTACCTCCTTCGGGGTCCTTGGAAAAAAATTCTTTCTACCTCACTATGCAAGGTTATCATCTCAACTACAAACTCAATAATATATCCTTGAAAAATAATTTCGACCCAAAAATCAATAGCTCTAGTGATGGAGTTACTTACACTGGTTAACTCGCAATTCAGCTGAGCACTCCACTCGACTGCTTCTCTTCTCTGAAAGTTTGTCTGTTGAGTTTCCAATCTTGACAACCACTCATGTAGCACAATAGGAAACTCTGCAAAGAATATTTCTCATGACCCAGGTTCACCAGACCCACGAAAATATTCCTCATGACCCAGGTTCAACAAACCCATGAAACCAACAAAACACCCAAAGATATCGGCTTGACAAAGAAAGCTCAGTCGACAACACCCGTGATGCAAGCGAAGTCTCACCCAAGACATCTTAATGTGTAACTACCAAAACCATGTTTCCGTAGTTGGCGAGGGATTACAGTCCCTTGGTGCACAACCAAGGAGCTCAACATAGTTGGAAGGTTGGAGTCTCTTAACTAACTCAACAGTGATGCAATAGTGCGACACAACCAATGTGCAATACATATTTTCCCTTAAAAACTAATCAGCAAAAGGACTTGAAACTATATAAAATAATGTCAATGTTACTGTGCATTCATTCTATCTATCCTAGTCTTGCGTCAACATCGCAATTGTGCAACACAGATTATTCCTTAACAATAAATGACAGTGGCGCAACTGTATTACAACTTAAAAATATATGAGCATGAAATAATACACAATGCTTTGATGATGCTTTAGTCATTCATTCATTCAATTGCTTTTCTCAATATTGCAACATTCACTTAATCAATAAACATAAACAATACAAAGTAACCCACAAACATTCAACAATCACATTCATTCGATATAAATGTAACGTGGAAACCCAACCGGGAAAAACTACAAAGGTGCTCTTCATCTGACATGAGAAATATATGGCACCTTTCACTCTGCAACTTGACTGTAGACTATTTGAGATATGTCTTTTAGCTTAGACTCTTTATTTTTCTCATGCTCTCTGGTTTATTATGCTTTTCTTCTAACTCCTACTGATCTGCATAGATCCTAGATCAACTCTTCTACTCTACTATCTACGCACTTAGATGTAGAATGACTCCTACTATTGGGAAACCCTTTTGCAAAGTGGGTTCCGCGGCTCGAAAGCCTTTGACAACACTACTATCAGACTCCTCTTTGATTTCTTCAACTATTTCCTAACTTTTTCAACAACAACAACAAAAACAACCCAACCAACCCTTATACAAAATGGGTTCTTCCTATTTAAAGATTCTACAAGACCACGCAGGGTCGATTTGGTACAACTCATTTATTACAGTCATAAATATCCACAAAAAATGTCTTTCAATACATTGATTACAAGCCATAACTAGCCACAGAAATGTCTTTCACTCTTTCATTGCCTCTAGTACCTACGGGCTTCTTGTCTTGTCGCTTTCCAACCTTTACTCTTCTTCCTGCCTGCAGATTCACTTTTCCTCCATCACGTTATTCCTTGTCGCAACTTTCTCTCTTCTGCGCTTTCTTTCCTTCCTTTGCCTCTTCCTTCTTGTCGCGCACTTGGTTTTCATGCATGTGCTTGTGATTCTATTTCTTCCTCATGCTCTTTCCTTTCCCAATAGTGTGGTACCAATGTATTTGTGATCATAAAAAGACTTTATTGTCTCTTGGTTTGTATTTTTGGATGAATTGAGAACACATTACGGGGATGTTAAGAGAAACACCTTCTTTCTTAAATTGATAAATCTCAAGCAAAGATGTCCAGTTACAAATCACACTAAGCACTTTCAAAAATTGAGTCTTAGAGTGAACAACATTCCAGAGGATAATTTGTTGGATCTCTTTATGGTCACTTTAAAGGAGACATGAGCTACTTCTCTTTGCAAGAAAAGTTGAAAGTATAAATATGGCTGCTAGAAGGGATACCACTAGTACCTATATATAGGGAAATGTTCCCATTGCTAACCTCACCATGTCTACATGGTTAACACCTTAGAAATTGGAGGAAACAAGAGAGAAAAGCACTATGTTTCAATTGTTACAACAAGTATAGTAAGGGGCGTAAGTGCAGTGAGAAGAAATTATTCTACATAGATTGTGTAGGAAGAAGAAAAGGATTGGAACTGTCTCAAAATATAGAACTAGAAGATACTACTCCAACCATATATTGTCATGCATTGGCTAGTAAGAACACTCCTCAAATGCTCAAGATATAAGTATATATAACAAAGAATTTTGACTGATTCTAGTAGTACCCATGACTTCATTAATTCCAAACTAGCCACACTTCTAAATTGTTCTGTATACCTAACTCCCAAGTTTCAAGTAATGATTTTAGATGAAAGTGCAATAAATTGTTCATGGAAGTGCAATAGTATTAAGCTTGCTGTGAGGAATTATTTATTGGATAGTCCAAAGTTAGCAATCCAAATGGGTGGTGTTGATGTTGTATTGGGTATCTATTAACTCCTAAACTTGGTTCAAAGGTCTATGCAAGTAAAGTGATCCGATCCGAGAACTTTAGAAAATTCCCACGAGAATCTTCTTATTTCGAAGTTGTTTAGTATGACCAATTCTGATGGATTTAAGCCTGTGTTGGATTTACGGTTTTCTCCTCTAGAGGATACTTATGAGTTTGTGCAAGTTTGTTAGCAATAACTTAAAAGGGAACTTGTTTTCTTTAAGTGAAAAGGTAGGTTTGGTTAATGGATCCGAGTAGGGAAACCTATTGGGATATTGGTTAAAGGAATGGTTAATTTTAAAATTAGTAATATCAGTTCATCACATCATAAAAATATAAGATGATTATTTAACCTCCAGAATCATTAACATATGAAATCAATCAATATAATATTAAGTAAAGGACATAGAACATTAAAATAAATTTTATTAATAAATTGTTGAATCATCACATGCAAAAAAGTTCTTCCATATGACATTACCTAGTGTGTAGAAAATTACATACGTGGTTGTTGCAGGTCAAACTTTCATACAAAATATGGTGCAAGAAATTCCACCAATGATTCTCCAGTGTATCCCACCCCATTCTAAAGGTGAAAAGATCTAGTAAATACAATCACAAATCCACAAAATAAGGAGAATTTTTAGGATCATATGAGACATAACTACTACCTACCCTACCTAGAATTAGTAACAAAATCTTTCCATTTAGAATAAACATCCCACAACCCAGTGATATCTGGGTGATTGGCATGCTACAACTGCAATTGAGCTTTACATAAGAGAGATATAATCTTGTTGAACTGAATGTTCGACCAGCTGTTAAAAACCCTTGTAAGGTAATTCTGATTGAGTTGGAGTTGATATAAACAACCTGAACGAAGAGATATATATCTAAGTGATATTTTGAATTATCTTTATTGATTGATCTCTTTTTTCTTCCACTTCATCTAACTTTAAGTTAGTTGGATCCATGTCTTCTAATTCATCGAAGGTGGGCATGCCCAAAATTTCCATGTAGTCATTTGTAAGCATCCACTGCATGACGCATATTTTCTGACCTTTCCCAATTATATGATCGACACTATCACAACCAGATTACCAATAATTTATGGATAACAGAACTCTCATGAGCTGCATGGAATCCAGGAAAGGGAGATCTTGGGGGACCTTCTTGAGGTGTTCCTTCCATTCACATAAATTCTCATAAGATGAGTCATCCTTCTTCCTCTTGTCTATATGATCAACAAGGATATCAACTAGATGTTAAATAGCATTAAAATAATCCTACACTTCATTTAATGCCTTAAATAAGGATACCTAAGTCTTTCTCAAATTCTCATTACAAGAAATATCTTCATCTTTGAAGTTTTGCGCAGATAATTTAAAAAATATAGAAGAAGTGTGGCACTCTTTATTTTTATTCCATTTTTGCTTTAGTACCAACAAAATCAATAGCCTATTGGATTACCTTTCCTTTGCATTATCCTTATGTCTTGATAATTGTTGGATCTAGTCTTGCAACGTATGTAATTCTACATTATGTTGAGTTTTGATTTGCTTCATCTGCTTGATTGAATTCTCTCAGAGAATTTATTTTTATGTTTTCATCCTCATACTCTTTTCCTTTTACATGTCCAATGATTTACCCAGAACAAATATAGAGTCATAATTGGATTCTACAAAAGCCCCCATAGTTGCTGCTACTTCCATCGCCCCAATCTGAGGATCATCAGAGGATGGTTTACAAATGATTTGACTAGCAACTAGTTCAATAAGGAATTGGCCCTCTCTCCTTCTCTTGGAGCCCTTTCTCATTATTTTCTTTTGTTTCTTATTAAAACAAAAATCCCCTAACACCACTACAACTCCTTCATTGAAATATGTTGATTATTTAGTTGGGGAATTTAGAAAATATTTAGTGCTTATAATGGGTAATTACTAGTTGTGAGTAGAAGGGATCAACTTAGTAAACTAAATCACAATAGTTTGAGCTTTAGTGATTGTTGTTATATCATACACATGAGGTTGAGTATCTTGGGTAGGTAGAGGATCTCGAGATTGCATAGGAGAAATAGTGGGAGTATTGATTTCAGTGGGTTGCAATTCTTGTTGGAAAATTTATGGATGCTGAGAAGTATTACCTTCTACAGGATCTGACTTGGTGTGGGGGTCAAAGGAAGTATCATCAATGTTTATAGTGTGATCATTTAACTCTATAGGAGTGAGAGGCGGCTATGAAATGTGAGTTGTGATAATTCTGTCAATATGATTTTTTGACATTTCAGTCACTGTATCTAACTGACTATTAACATTATCTTTAGTAGTCTACGTATATTGGGGATCAATAGAACATTGAGGCTCTAAGGTAACTGGGGTTGTATTAACAACCTATGTAGGCTATTCCTTTTCTAATCTAATGACGTCTTCAGTAGATGATTGGGGAGGAGGGTTAATAGAATTATCTTCTTCTTCAATATTAGCATAAATGTTTGGTACAACTATGGGAACATAATCAACATGATAACTGATTTAGTAAAGGCTTCCTTATCTTGTAGGTCTTGGGTTTTCTGCAGCAAGGGATTTAACTTCTGAATGGTAGAAGTAGGATGAGAGCTAGTAATAGGTTGTTTGCCTTTTTTATTCTCGAACTGTAGTTGTTTCCAATTTAATAGTAGTAGGAGTAGACACTTTTGTCTTACCAATTTCCTGCATTGCTTCCTTTTTAGGTTTTTTTTTATGTTCAAAGAATCTATTTCTTTCTTCCAACACTGCGAGTTTCAACTGCTTTTAGGATTCATGTATCAAAAATATCTGGACTAGATCATTTACCTTACCCATAACTTCTTCAAAGCTATGAGCACCTTGGTATAAAAATTTATCTGACTCTTGTTCATGTATATAAGAATTCCTTAGGTGAGATTGAGAAAATTGGCCTGGTATAAACCCTTTGGGATCATGCATCATTTTTTCTGCTAAGCATAATTTTAGATTAATTGTTTCCTTTAGCTATGATAACACCATGAGTTGCATTCTGAATTACTAAATGTCCAGTGTATAGAGGAAACTTGATCCATGCCCCTCTTTTCTTATAATCAATCTGACCATGAACACCATCCATGACAGTTTGGAAGGCAATTTTCGTAAGCTCCAATCAGTCAATAACAACTATAGGTAATAGATGAGCTATTTTAATCCCCCATATCATGAGATAGGTGAAGTACTATGTGCTATACCAATATTCCATAGTTCCAATCAACAACAAGACATTCTCAGAAAGTCAAGGAACGTTTTTATTAAAAATAGAAAAGTGAAAAACACTAATAAAACTGTCATAGATGTCATATATATGCGGTCTGAAATTGTCTTCCCACAAAATTGAACAATATATATGAATGGGAGTTTTTTCCCTTGTCCAATGCTAATTCATGGGGGGAAAAGCGAATGAAGCACATACAACATCCATTAGATAAGCTGATAGATGGAAACTAGGATTCTTTGTGGCTGGGGTTTTATGTGCTTGGACAATGGAATCTTTGAATGTGATTGAGAAAATTTGCACCCAATGGAAAACCTTACCTATAGTCATTATGTAATAAGCCAACGAGATCCATTCCAATTTAAAGTATTGGCAATTCTCAGCGCCATAGAATTTTCATATCATGGCCGCCAATAGTTTGTAGTGTTTTCTAAGTAGAGATGTGGTATTTCCTGCTTGTTATGAGAATGAACGTGGTAGGGTCAGTCATCCATGTTTTCAATTGGACCTTCGATTCAATCTTGTTCTCGAATGATTTTATGATATCTTGTGTAAGTAGTTGTTGCGGAGCCTTAAGTACATAGATTTTGGAAAAAGTATCGGGTTTGATATTCACAAAACCATTTGATTGGAATCTCTAAAAGTTCTAGTTAGAGCGTCCGTGAAATCGATGACCCAATTGACCAGGTCTGTATACGGTAGAATGGTGGGTCGAGCTATGATTGCATGAAATTGATAATTACTAAAATTTAGGTATATCGAGGCTTCATCGTTGAATTCAGAGAAGTCATCACTGTAAAAAATGGCATAGATTCTATCCCATTCGAGGCATAGGGTATTGGATACCAGAGCGTATTTATCGGAATAGAAGCCAAAATTAGGGTCTCTCATATTCATATCATCAATAGGAGCTTCAGATATATCCCTCGTAGCCATAGTGTTCTCTGTAATCATATATAGAAATAAAACCACATAAGTTAATGGATTTCATTATAGGTTAAAGTAAATGATGAAAGAATTAGGATACCTGAAAATCGACCCAATGATTCTTAACAATTATGAAATTTTTTCCCTTGCATGATAAATGCTATGTGCTGTAGTGGTGATGAATTCAAATGTTGTTTATATTAATGACAAATTAGGGTTGTGTGGGATGTTAAAAATACTAAAAATTGAGGATTTAAACCATAAATTCCATTCAATGCATTTCGTACACCTTTTACACCAAAATTTATAAAAAAAATCGTATGTGGGACCTGAAAAGTAGGGAGTCAGGGATTGGGAGATAATGTAGTGTAATGATTGTTCATCCTCCAAATTTCAAGTGCCGAAATGATTATGCATAGATCATAGGATCGAGGTTCAGAAGATGGGGTTTAATAAATAACGTATGTATTATCAATGTCCTGGTTCCTGCTTGCCGAGGGTAGATGTAAAAGTCAGGTGTTAGAATTTGGGGTAGCATATAGTGAGAATTTAATAATGTCCTGGCTCCCTCTTGCCAAAAAATACAAGATATTAAAAATTTGGGAGTCAGTACTCCGAAAATCAGTTAGAAAATAATGTAACATCTTTTCTAACTTCCAACTTCTAAAAAGTCGGGGTTGGAAAGTTGGGAATACGAATTTGAAAATTTAAAATAACTACATATTCTCGAATTACGAAAATGATAAAAATACGAAGTTATGGGAATAATATCGGGGAAATTATTAAAATTATATGATCGTACCGACTTTCGACTGCCGATTTTTCTTAATGTTATGAATTAATCGCATGTTTTGGGATTTGTTTAATGAAAAACTATTTTGTTTTAGATCTCTTGCAATTTTATAAGGGAAAATCGATGAAATTGATAAGACAATAACTAAATGATTACAAAATTTTATACTAAGGGGGTTCCCATCTTTTATGAGGATGGGATTGTTGTGGCTACAATAATATCCAATGGTTACAATCATGGGGAACAATGGCTCTTATTGCTCATGGACTTTTCATGAGATTCTCCTTAGAAGGAAAGGAAATTGAACCTTAAGAAAAAAATCCCTTTCGTTAGTATATTAATTAAAAAGTAAGGATTAGTTAGTTGAAAAGTAAGGGTGAGTTAAATTCTGGGTCAGTATATTAATTAAAAACTTAAAACACATTATCTTTAGTAATAAATTTAGGGTTAGTAATAATATTATTATTAAATCCTAGTAATGTTATTTCTAAAAATTAATAGATTAATAATATTGTTTTATCTCAATTAAATAATAATAAATCTCAATTCAAATTCCAATGATAACACTTTTAAAATTTGTTAATTTTAATATGGTCCATTCATTTAAATATTAAGATAAAACATTAACTAGTTAGTCAGCTTGAACAAAATACATTCAAAATGACTGACCAAATTTTGCACAATCATTTAGAACTTATTAAAATATATTAATTTAATGCTATTCTCTTAACCTAGAATCTCGCGGCACTTTTCTCCTAAGGATGAGCTTTACTAATAGGCTCGAAACATCAAGAAAAAAAACTATACAACACAATTTTCCTCTCTCTTATTAGGATAGTCTTACTGTTTAACTCAATTGGGAGATAAGGTAGGACCCCAAAGGTGGGATTGATTCTACCCTCAAATTATCATACCTTGGTGGTTGAGAGAACCGAATTTTGAGAGAATATATGTTTCCAATATAAGTAGGACATAGTGTACAAGGTGCCCCCCTTGTACAATACATAGATGAACCAAAAAGTTCTTAACAAAAACTCATAATTGAAATTATGTGAAGGATGGGAGACATGATTTGAAATGTTGATCCAATCAAAGGTGATGACTTATGATGAATGGGGGTAATCTTCCCCACTTTGTGTATAAGGAGAAGGTTCATTGAACATCATGTCACTATAGGTGGAAGGGGTGTCTGCAAGCCAAGCTAATTAAGGTATGGTAGTGAAGTAAATATGGTTGTAAGGTAGTTTACCCACTTTTGGAGTAACAAATAAAGTTGATTATTGACGAGAATCTTATTGGTTGAGGAGCTTGATATTCCATATTCAGATATGTTATTGTTAACCCATGTTTTTACCCCAGTTTTATTGTACACTCATCCTGGCAGGGGGTGTGGGGTGACATCATCCCCTTGCGAGGGTACAGGGGGGGGGGGGGGGCATACCCCCCAGCTAGGCATTCTAGGGTGTTAAAGAAATGTAACTGTGGAAGATATTCTATTTTGTATTATTATTATTAAATTTTATGGATATGTTGTTCCTCTAATTAGGGATGTTATTGATGTATTTGGTCATGTAAATTCTTGAGGTAAAACCTCTGTTGTAAGTCAGGTCAGTAGTACCCACAAAAGTATTATTGAAATGTATTTTTGAGTCTTCCAAGGAAAGCCAGCACTGGTAGTAAGGAGAGGTCAGCCATGTTGGGTTATTAGGCCTCTCATCTGATTAGCATAAATAGGAGAGGTGTGACAGTGCCTCCCTAATTTGGACAAGTAGAGCAGTCAAGGAGTTGTGCTAGAGAGAGAGAAGGAGCAGTCCATCTAGAGGAGAGGAAGAAATCTAGTCTTATTCTTTAGGTCTTACACTGTACTTGGTTGAAGTATATATAGAGGAATTTTTGTTGGGTTTTCTTCCCCACGAGGGTTTCCCAGGATAAATATTTGTGCTCTCTTTTTCTTTTTCTGTTTTGCTTTTTATTATTTCAGATATCCTTTTTTTGGTATAACAACTTTTAAAATATTAACATGGTATCATAGCTAACATGAAAGAAGACATTGTGCAATAGTTTTCCTACAGTTCAACAAGATGGGGCTCATTATTACGAACAACGTATTCCACTAGTTAGT
The DNA here is from genome assembly GCA_001517045.1 of Pseudotsuga menziesii. Lineage (NCBI taxonomy): Eukaryota > Viridiplantae > Streptophyta > Pinopsida > Pinales > Pinaceae > Pseudotsuga > Pseudotsuga menziesii. The sequence continues at coordinate 354,266 of LPNX011020963.1, read as the reverse complement.
TAGAAAAGAAGAACCATTCAACTCTCCCTAGGAGGTCACATCTTTCTATCGAAGCAAATCTCAATTCTATGGATTCATTTTTGACCTACCATTGATGCCAGGAGAAACTGGGGCACCAATTTTCTCAATGTTCCATCCACATATTACAAAAAATAAATATACATTCTATATGTCCTTGGGGAGGCACATATTTTTCTCCAATCAACTCTACAAGTGATCCTAGTTGGAATATTAGGGTTTTGCATCCAAACCCTAAGTCATCCTGAAGAAGATTCTAGAAGCAGACCTCAAATTGGTAAGTTCTATCCCCTATAGTTCCATTTGAAGTTCTCATTCATTAAATGTGGAAAACAACACCAAGCTTGATGAAAATATTGAGGGAGAATAGAACTTCAAAGCATGGAAGTACAAAGTGATGCTCATCCTTGAATAACATGACCTAGAAGGCTATATCAAAGATGAGGTCAAGGAACTAGAGGGGGAGGAGGAAAAATCCAAGCACAAGAAGGATATGATCAAAGTAAAGAGGATCGTAGATAATTCTATCAAGGATCATTTGACCCCCCAGGTTTATTCAAAGAATACTCCAAAGGAAATTCTTGATGCACTAACCAATATGTTTGGAGGAAAGGCCATCAACAAAAGAATGACCTTGAAAAACCAACTTAAGGGTGTGAAGGTACAATAGATAGAAACTATCTAATCATACTGATCAAGAGTATCTTAGATCAAAGAATAGTTAGAAGCCATTGGTGACATGGTGGAAGAATAATAAGTGGTGATGACCACCCTGAATGGTGTCCCAAGAGAACGAGATTCCTTCATTAGAGGAATATGTGATAGAAGAAGGTTAACAAAATTCAAAAAACTATGTGAAGAATGTTTACAAGAAGAAGGAAGGAAAGCTAATAGAGAAGAGAAGTTAAATGACAATGAAGATCAAGATCTAGCTACTTGTAACACCCCAGTTTTGACCCTGTTGCATTAAATGTACATGATGTATATATTGTAATGGATCGTGGTGTGGAGCTAAAGGCAAAAGCCCCACCATCGATTTAGTTGTGTTATGTTTCAACGAACGGAATCGTTGCCGATGGTTTATCGTGGTATACGACATATATTAAGTTTTTTCATCATGTAAATATGCATCTTTAATAAAATAACCCAACCAGCGATGTTCGTGGCAACTAAATTGAGAAGGGGCATGATTTTCCCAAGGATAAGGGGGGGGAATTATTAAACTTTGAACCTATGGGGAAAAGCCATGTGTCAGCTGTTAAACCCTTTTTAACTTGCTCACCTTCATTTGTCTTATCCAACTACCACCATTAAAAAGTTCTGTTGTTAGTTGGGGAAGTTATGGATGGGGAGTGGAGAGTGGCAGGAATGTCAGTCCTTTCCCACATGCACACTCCACTAGCAGGTTGACCCCCACGTTTTGGAAAACCACCACCGCCATCACTCCAGGAGGACTCTCCACTCTCTCCACTACGTCATTCTCTCCATTGTTGGTTCATCCTCACGCATAGGGGGGGAATTGTTCATCCTCACGTAGGGATGGTAGTTCTATTCATTCTCATGCACATGATTCTTCCTAGTTACTCATGCAGTGAGCTGGGAGCCTTGTTCTTTCACCCATGATTTTTCCCTTATGAATAAGCCATTCACATTCCTGGGGTGCATGTTTTCCAGACGGATTTTGTGGATTGTGTGGGTGTATGCTTCCCTTACAGACTGGTATGGCCTTGTAATTTTCCCGTCACTACAATGTGAGATCGGGGCCGTTGTTCTTCCCTTGATTTGTGATTGCTGCCATTCTTCCCAAGATTCATGGGTTTGCTATGGTCTCCCTTACTTTTTGGTTGTTGTGGATTGTATGAAGTCGTTTTGGCCACGATAGGGCCAAGAACGACCCAGGAATCGATTTCCCTGTCCAAGCTGTGAATTGCTTGCTTGCTGTGTGTATGCAGTGGTTGGTCTTTGGACTGTGTTGGGAGCAGGGATGGGGGCTTGGTTTGCTTGATAAACCTAGTGTGTTTGGAAACCACATAGACATAGCTAGAGGGCTGGATTTATTCTCCATAAGCTCTGAATAGCACTGGAAGGGAAGTCAGGGCTTGAGGGACTGTGTAGCAAAGAAGGGACTGATTCCTTATGTTGGGTGTGTGTGGGTGTCTTAGAAGTCAGGCTAGTTCTGGTGTAGGTGTTCCCAGCTCTGTAATGTTCCCAGCTCTGTAATGGGCTCACCAGCTTAGCATTTAGCCTTTCCCAGCTCTTGGATGGCCTGATAAACCCAACTGTGTTGGCTTGTTGACCCATCGTTTTCCTGATAAACCCAACTATGTTGGCTTGGCATGTTTTGTTATGCTTGGATATGTGTAAGCCTACTAGTTCCTTATTCCTTGGGGAATCATGCCCAGCTCGGGGGTGGCAGTATTGCTGAGAGATTTAGGAGCATGCTAGCCTATGGTTGGGTGGAACGCTGCAGTGACATAGATGGTTGCGGAACGAGTTCTTTATGAGATAAGTAATCTTGACTATTCTATTTTGCAATCGAAATTACTGTAATGAATATGATGAACATGTTGAATGCTTGTATGAACGTATGTTTTCTTCCATTGTATGATAGATAATCATGTATGCATGTTCTAGTTCTAGTTCAAAGCATTCTGTTTTCAGCATCCTAGGTACATACATGTTCATGGGGCGGTTTCCCGGATGGTTAATGATATGGTAGTGTCCTCTTCGCCAGTTGGAGGGTCGAGGACGTTACACTACTCACATCAAGGATGGAAGAAACAAAAGGATGAATCAAGGATCACCTCCCAGAAGAATACTAGACTTCAAAAAGAGTAATAGACCTAGAAAGGATTACTCGTCCTTTGAATGCTATTCATGTCATAAGATGGGACACATTTCTAGAAATTGTCTTCTCAAGAAGATCAACTAAAAGTACCATGCCCATGCAGTTGAAGAAAATGAATCAGATAAGGAGAAGTCCATAGAAAATGAAGACTCTAGTCAAGAATATGTCCTAATTTCGTCTCTCATAGGATCAATCTCTCATGGAAGTAACACTTGGCATATAGATAGTGGTTGTTCCAAACATATGGAATGACACAAAGATTCACTCTCTTGTTTTACCCAAAAACGCTATTCACACAAGGTACAACTTGGAGATGATTATCAGGACCCCATCAAAGAAATGGGAGAAGACTCTTACAAATTAAAATATGGAAAGTTCATGAAGATGAAAGAAGTATTATATGTTCTAGGTTTGAAGAAGAATAATATTTCTATCTCAACTCTAGATAAGAAAGGTTTTAGAGTTTCCTTTGTAGATGGTGAAGTTATTATGTGGCTGAAGCAAATACAATAGATGATGCTACTATAATTGGTGTCAAAGTAAGAGGACTCTACAAATTGAAAGTACACGTAGATTCAACCCTTACAACAAGTACCATCATCCCATATGAACTTTGGCATATATGACTTGCTCATGTGAACTAGAAATCATTTCCAATTGTGAGAAAGGTAGTGACAAGTATACCAGAGATCTAGATCAACCATGAAGGAGTATGTAAAGGATATGATCAAGGAAAGAAAATCAAGAACCCATTCCCTAACAGTAACAACAAAGAAAAAGGGATCTTGGATATTGTACACTCATATGTGCACAGATTGATGTCATCCACTTCCTTAAGAGGGTATGTGTACTATGTCTCTTTGATTGATGACTACTCTCGTAAGACTTGGATATATTTCTTGAAAGGAAAAAATTACGTACTTGGAAAATTCAAGGAATTTAAGGCTCTTGTGGAAAATCTATCCAAAAAGAAGATGAAGAATTTAAGATCATATAATGGAGGAGAATTCACTTCAAATGAATTCAAGGATTTATGTAAGGAAGTTGGTCACACTGTATAATCCCCAACAAAAATGGAGTGGCAAAAAGAAATAATAGATCCATCATGGAAGCAGTCAGAGAAATGATCCATGACCAAGATCTACCTATGCATTTATGGGCCGAAGCAACAAGAATAGTAGTCTATGTCCATAATAGAATATCTCATAGTGCTCTTGGAAACAAAACACAAAAAGAATTTTTCAATGGTGAAAATCCCGAAGTAAACCACCTAAATATATTCATTTGTCTCGTGTACTTACATGTTTCAAAGGAGAAAATATCAAAATTGGACTCTTCAAAAAAGAAGGAAATATTTGTTGGATACAATGAATAGTCAAAATATTATAGATTATATACTCTAGGTTTTTGTCAGATCGAGATTAGTAGAGATGTTATATTTGATGAAGATACAACCTTCACCAAATCCAGAAAGATCTATGCAAATGAAGATCACGAAGAAGAGGAGGAGGCTCCTAGAACCATAGACACTACCAGACCACCAGTTAGAGACATTGAAGAAGATATTATACTAGAATATCACGACCTAGAAGAACCCCAAGGACCCATGGAAATGCCTATGGAAATTGAACCCAGTGATAGATTAATTTTACTCACAACAATTAACAATTGATCATGCAAAATCACTCACAAAAGAGACTGAAATTGGAGCTGAACACTAAACTGTATTAAATCAGTGTACAATAGCCAACCATGTAAAATAATAGGTTGTTCTATAAATAAAATACATCACGGATTCAAATGCATGAGGAGCAATTCGAATCTAGCATAAAGCAGGCTTACTAAAATTAAGCAAATCCCCCATAGGTGCAAAAAGCTGATCCCAAATCAGTCATGGAGCTCATGAATTAGCAAAAGGGCTTAGGCAAGATAAAGAGTGATGGAATGAAAACTAATACATGCTTTTACAAGGAGAAAAGAGTGGAAGATGAAGAGGACAAGAAACTAGTTCACCTCACCTAGTCAAACTTTCCCTATTGCCTTAAAACACTGAAAAAGCAGGCAATAAAGCAGAAAAAGTAGAAGGGCGCTTAGGAGGCCAGGAATAAAGCATATTTGATTCCTTGAAGTTTCCCAAGTGCTACATGGGTCAAATAAGTCAAGTTGGACCACTATGGATAGGTAATTGACAACTTGCATAAGGTGGGACACATGAACTAGGCAAATAAGACAAAAATAATTAAATTAATGTCTAAGGTAGTAAACTATGGGTTGATTATTCTAAAACCCCCCTTAAGCCTGACTTATGAGTAATATATCAGAAAATTATAGGGCCTAGCAACAAGGCTTAGTCACCCTTTACATACTGCATGTCCATTTAAACAAGGAAAGAGGCAAAACCAACTTGGGAAAATCCTCCCTTAAACATGGACTGTAAAGCAAAATTTTGGAATCTTGTCTTCACTCATGATTCATAGCATCATTAGCAATCCCCAGCAGTGATTTGAGATTGCTGAAGGTCTTCTCACAAAATTCTTTGGTGAATATATCATCTATTTGTTCTGAAGATGAACAGAAGAGTAGGTGAATGGTGCCATCATGCACAAGCTCTCTGATGTAGTGCATATGGATCTCAATGTGTCTGGTTCTCTGCTTCTGAACTGGATCTTTGTAGATTCAAATGGTACTCTGACTATCACAGTAGATGGTAGTTGAGTACTCTGATTCGAAACCACACTTTCCAAGTAATCCCTGCAACCATAAACATTGAGTTGCTGCATTACTAACTCCTCTGTACTCTGCTTCTGTAGATGAGAGTGCAATGGAACTTTGTTTCTTGCTTGACTAGCTGATTGGCCCTTCTGCAAGCATGAACACATATCCTAATGTGGACTTTCTATCTGTGCTATCACCCGCCCAATCACTGTCAGTAAATCCAATCAAATCAAGATCAGATTTTTCTTTATAGAAGATCCCATGTGTCCTTGTTCCCTGAACAAAGTTAAGGATCCTTTTGGCTGCTTTCCAATGGATCTAATGAGGCTGATCCATATATATAGAAGCCACACTTACTGCATAAGAAATATCAGGTCTAGTATGTGTCAGATACAACAAAAATCCAATCAATTTCCTATACAGTGTATTGTTTACCATAGGTGAAGAATCAGCTTCTTCCAGCTTCACTCCTGAAAGGAAAGGAGTTTTTCTTGCTTTGCAATCCTTCATTCTGAATTTGTTCAGCAATTCCAAGGCATATGTGGACTGGTGCACCTTGATTCCAGCTTTGGTTTGAGCAATCTCAATCCCCAAAAATTGACTTAAGAGCCCCAAATCTGTCATGGAGAAGGCTTGGTTCATAGCTCCTTTTAAGGAAGCAATCTCATCCTTTGAGCTTCCTGTAATGAGGAGGTCATCAACATATAACACAATGATAATTAATGAAACATTAACTAACTTCAAATAGACATTTGGATCTGATTTGCACCGAACAAAATTCAGTGATAGCAAGAAGCTATCGATCTTGGCATACCAAGCCCTGGGGGCTTGCTTTAGCCCATACAATGACTTTCTCAACCTACACACAAGAGAAGGGTTAGTAGAAAAACCTTGAGGCTGCTGTATATATATCTCTTCAGTGAGATCTCCATTCAGGAAGGCACATTTTACATCCATGTGATGTACCTCCCATTGCCTTGAGGCTGCAATGGCTAAGGCTAGCCTGATGGAATCCATCTTTGCCACTGGGGAAAAGGTCTCATTGTAATCTATGCCATGAACCTGTGAGTATCCCTCGGCTACCAATCTGGCCTTGTACTTCAGTGGTGAACCATCAGCAGCAAATTTGGTCTTATAGACCCACTTACACTGGACTAACTTTCTCCATGGGGGAAGATCCACTAGCTCCCATGTGTTGCTCTTCTGGAGTGAGATGAACTCCTCCTTCATGCCTTGTTTCCATCTTGGATCTCCTGCTGCTTCTTCATATGTTTGAGGATCAGACTCCACCATCAAATAGAATTTTTCAGCAAACATAGGATCCTTCATGCACAGACCACTCTCAAATTGAGATCTAGTCCTTCTTGGGTCATTGGGATTTCCA
>LPNX011020963.1:326791-347198 GCA_001517045.1 Pseudotsuga menziesii | reverse complement strand
AAAAATCCTGAAATGGGTCACATCTGGCTTGTGCCCACTCCATGCTTCGAAAGGAGTCATACCATCAAGATGTTTGTGAGGCACCCTATTCTGAATATAGGCTATAGAGTTGATAGCTTCGGCCCAGTACTTTGGTGGAAAATTTTTGGCCTCCATCATGCATGTTGCCATCTCCTTCAGTGATCTGTTCTTCCTCTCAGCAACACCATTTTGTTGTGGTGTGTAAGGGATAGAATGCTGCATCTGAATACCTGCATCTACACAATAATTAATAAACTCAGACTTGACATACTCACCACCATTGTCATATCTGAGGGCCTTGAGTTTCCTTCCAGACCGGTTCTCAACCAAAGCCTTAAAGACTTTGAATAGGCCAAAAACTTCAGACTTGTGTTTCAGGAAGTGAACCCAGCAATACCTGGAAAAGTCATCAATGAAATTCAATGCATATTTGGCCTGAATCATGGAAATATGAGGGAATGGGCCAGAAACATCACTATGGATCAGCTCGAGGGGTGCAGAGGTTCTCTCATGACTAGCTCTCTCAAATTTGTGCTCTTGGTGTTTTCCTAGGATATAGCCTTGGCAGACTCCTTTGGAAAATTTTATCTTGGGCAACCCTATGACCATCTCTTTTTCACTAAGATCAGAAAGATATTTGTAGTTTAGGTGGCCAAATATTTCATTCCAAAGCTTGCTTGCTTCATTAGCATGAATCAGAAGAGCAGAGGGGTTTGAGTAAGGTAGGAAGTGTGAGAACATGTATACCTTTTAAGCATGATTCGCAACTCCTTTTGCAATGACTCTACCACTTGAGATCTCTGTGATCTCAAATTCATCGGGGGAGAATATGACTTTCTTAGGAGACCCAGTGTGGGTCATCTGGTACACTGACAAGAGGTTGGAGGCAAGACCAAGCACATACAAGACATTGCTGAACTGACCATGATCAAGATCAATCCTTCCTTTGCCCAAACTTTCAGTGAGAGAGTAATCTCCCAGTACTATAGGTGGTCCTTTCGATATGTCAAGTGAGGAGAAGGCCTCCTTGGTCGAAACCATGTGTCTCGAAGCTCCAGAATCAATGATAAAACTGGGTGAGCTTGATGTGCCAGCAACCAATGCATGAACTCTCTCTCTATCATCTGAACTTGATCCTCCTTCTCTCTTCTTTGAGCTGTCTGGAAGGGAGATTCCATTCTTCTCCAGGAGTTGGGTCAGCATATCAATTTTCTTTTTCACACAAGAGCTTTCAGAGTGATCGCCCTTATTGCATTATGCGCACTTGCTCATTTCACCTTTGTTTTTCTTCTTCTGGTAGTTCTTCTTGGAACCTTGTGGCTCCTCCGGAGACTGTTTCTTGTCTCTCTTTTGCTCAGGTGGATTTTTAGCTTTCTTTTTGCTTTTTGAATCCACCTTCGAATCTCCAGCAATCAGAGCTTGATCTTTGGATGGTTTGATGGTGCCCATCATCACCAGCTTATCCTGTTCTTGTGTGAGAGATTCCATGAAATCTGCAAGGCTAGGCATCTTCCAGGTTCGAGCTGTCAGTTTTGTGGCATAGAAGGTCAAAACAAACACTGAATAGTCAGGGCCTAGCTTCGAGAGAATGGCCAGGACGAGCTGATCATCCTTCTTTTCGATCCCACATTGTTTCAGTTGCAAAACAAGTGCTTTGAACTTGGAGAAATATAGCTGCAGGGATTCAAAGCTATTTGGACTCAGAGAAATCAGCTCATTTTCGATTTGATGTCCCCTCATCTCATCTGTCTTTCCAAAAGATGAGAAAGCTTCTCCGATACTTCATTCGGTGATGTCAATCCATCAATATGGAAAAGGAGGTCTCTGGAAATACTCAGACACAGGAGACCATAGGCCTCATCCCTCCTATTGTGCCATTTTATCTTCTCTGCAGCTGCATTGGGCTCTGCTTCTGTTTCCATAGTCACCCTGTAGAGGCCTTTCTTTCTCAACAATATCTCCATCTCTGCTTTCCATTCAAAGAAATTGAAAGGAGTCAAGATACTTTTCTGTGATTGATCCATAGCTTAGAAAATCTGTCCCGAATGTCAGTAGAAGGCTCCCAGTCACTGATGTCGAACCTGCAAAACAATTTTGAAGGAGAGAAATCGATCTACAATGGATCTGATACCATGTGGAAATTGAACCCAATGATAGATTAATTTTACTCACAACAATTAACAATTGATCATGCAAAATCACTCACAAAAGAGACTGAAATTGGAGCTGAACACTAAAATGTATTAACTCAGTGTACAATAGCCAACCCTGTAAAATAATAGGTTGCTGTATAAATAAAATACATCAGGGATTTGAATGCATGAGGATCAATTCGAATCTAGCATAAAGTAGGCTTACTAAAATTAAGCAAATCCCCCATAGGTGCAAAAAGTTGATCCCAAATCAGTCATGGAGCTCACGAATTAGCAAAAGGGATTAGGCAAGCTAAAGAGTGATGGAACGACAACTAATACATGCTTTTACGAGGAGAAAAGAGTGGAGGATGAAGAGGACAAAAAACTAGTTCACCTCACCTAGTCAAACTTTCCATGTTGCCTTAAAACACTGAAAAAGCAGGCAGTAAAGCATAAAAAGCAGAAGGGCGCTTAGGAGGCCAAGAATAAAGCATATTTGATTCCTTGAGGTTTCCCAAGTGCTACATGGGTCAAATAAGGCAAGTTGGACCACTATGGATAGGTAATTGACAACTTGCATAAGGTGGGACACATGAACTAGGCAAATAAGACAAAAATAATTAAATTAATGTCTAAGGTAGTAAACTATGGGTTGATTATTCTAACAACACCCTAGGAGATGATCTCAACAAAAATAATACTAGATTGGTCCCGTGATATAATAAGAGAAGAAGAAATATATGGTGCACCAGAAGGAAGCAAGAGACAAAGAATCTACTCAAACTATGTGGCATTAATGGGAAACCTTGTTGATGAAGAACCCACATGTTTTGGATAAGCTTCAAAGAAGAAGGAATGGATGAAGGACATGATCGAAGAATACCAATATATAATAAATAATGATGTTTGTGCTTGGGATGCGGTGCCAAGACCAAAGGACAAGTCAATAGTTTCTTCAAAATGGATTTTCAAGGAAAATCATTCAGCAGATGGTAGTATTGAAAAGTTTAAAGCAAGATTTGTCGCATGAGGATTTTCACAAAAAGAAGTAACTGATTATGAAGAAACCTTTGCACTAGTAGCAAGATATAGTTCTATCTAAACTATCCTTTCCTTGACAGCCGAGATGAAATGGAAGCTACATCAAATGGACATAAAACTTAGCCTTCCTCAACGATGTCATAGAGGAAGAAGTATATATTAAACAACCACCAGGATTTGAGACTCAAGACAAGGGGACACATGTATGTATATTAAAGAAATCTCTATATGGGTTAAAACAAGAACCCAAAGCATTGTATGGAAGAATTGATGGATTTGGTATGAACTTGGGATTTACCAAAAGTAAAGTTGATTCCAACCTTTACTATAGGGTTGCAAATTATGGACTCATGATATTACTGATGTATGTAGATGGTCTATTTTTTATAGGAGGAGAAGCTCACCAGCTAATGTAAGAAGAAACTTGCAGTAGAATTTGAGATGAAAGACCTTGGCACAATGCATTATTTCCTAGGTCTTGAAGTATGGTAATTTCCAGATGATATTTCCTAAACAAAGGAAAATATATAGTTGATATCCTAAAGAGATTTGGGATAATGGATTGCAAGAAAACGAACACTCCAGTGGTGACAAACATGAAGGTCTTGAATGATTATTCTTTAGAAAGAGTAGATGTCATATTATACCGAAATATTATTGGCTCAATAATGTATTTGAAAAACACAAGACCAAATATATGCTTTGTTGAGAACACCTTGATTCAGTTTATGGTGGAGAGACGACATGTTCATGTAGTCGCAACAAAACATGTGATGAGGTACCTAAAAGGTACATTCGATTGTGGCCTCAGATATGCAACCGAGTTCATATTATATGGATATACTTATTCAGATTGGGTAGGAAGTGCTAAACATAGAAAGAGCACCTCAAAATGTTTTTTTAGTTTGGGATCGGGTGTGATCTCATGGATTAGCAGAAAGAAAACTAGTGTTTCCCTTAGTACAGTTGAGGTTGAGTACATTGCATTGTGTTCATCCTTTAGCGAAGAAATATGGCTTCACAAAATATTGGCAGGATTTTTTGATACCAAGAGAGATGCAACTGGTATTTATTGCAACAACTAGAGTTGCATCAAGCTAATAGAGAACCCAATGTTTCATTATGAGTCAAAGCATACAAATATAAAGTATCACTACATTCGGGATATGGTGTAGAGAGGATCCTTGAAGCTCTATACGTTCCTATAGAGGAACAAGTTGTTGATGTGCTGACTAAGCCTCTGTCTCGTGTAAAGTTTGAGCATTTTCGAGACAAGCTTCGTGTAGTCCAAAAGGACCTCCTTGGAAAGAGGGAGTGATGATAAGAATATTATTGGGAATGATATGGTAATGGTATTCAAGTACAGAGAAGGATAGTCGATTTTATTAGTATTCTTATAGATATTTATGAGGTTCAAAATTTATTTGCAGACGAGTGTATCCTAGCATTCATTTGCCGAGGATGGTCTTACAGACAAGAACACTATCTTGTTGAGAGTGGTCCTTGAAATTTCCTACTAAGGATGGTCCTGCAGACGATAGTACTCTCATATGGAGAGTTCTTCTGCATGCATTTACGGATGAGATCCTGCATTCATTTGCAGACAATAGTATCCTAGTTGAGGATGGTCCTATGGACAAGAACACTCTCTTGTTGAGATTGGTCCTAGAACTTGTTGGATGAGGATGATACTAAATAATATAGTACTCTCATATGGAGAGTGGTCCTTCATTCATTTGCGGACGATATTATGCATTCATTTCCAGATGACAATATCCTAGTTGGGGATGGTCCTGCGAACAAGAACACTCTCTTGTTCAAAGTCATCCTAGCACTGGTTGGTTGAGGATGGTACTTCAAATGATAGTACTCTCATATGGGGAGTGGTCCTTCATTCATTTGTGGATGAGGTCATGCATTAATTTATGGATGACAATATCCTATATGAGGATGGTCCCATGGACAAGAACACTCTCTTGTTGTGGTCCTAGCACTTTCCAACTGAGGATGGTCCTGTGGATGATAGTACTCTCAGATGGATAGTGGTCTTACATTCACTTGAATACAATTTCCTACATTTAGTTGTAGATGATGATGTTCCATCATTTGTTTATGTTGTGGGTGATTTAGCTCAGTATTTGAATACTGATGATAGTGGAGGTGATGCTTGAGATGATGCCAGAGATGATTATGCTAGAGAAGATGACATAGATGATGATGCTCGAGATGATACCAGAGATGATGATTCTTGAGATGATGCCAGATATGTCTGTGATGATGATGTTCCATGAATGATGATGACGTTGATATAATTGTGAAAACTTACTATGACATATATAGATTCACCAGTCAGTTGTACATATGTATTATTGTAGAATAATTTCATTGTTAAGAGGGAGTGTTAAAGAAATGTAACTTCAGAAGATATTGTATTTATTATTATTATTATTAACTCTTCCATAGATGTTGTTCCTCCTATTAGGGATGTCATTGATGTATTTGGTCATGTACAGTCTTGAGGTAAAACCACTGTTGTAATACGAGTCAGTAGTACCCACAAAATTATTATTGAAATGTATTTTTGAGACTTCCAAAAACTTCAGTCCTGGAAGCAAGGAGAATTCATCCATTTTGGGTTATTACTCCTCTCAGCTGATTAGTGTAAATAGGAGAGGTGCCTCCCTCATTTGTAAAAGTAGAGCACTCAATAAGTTGCACTAGAGAGAGAAGGAATAGCCCATCTCAAGGAGAGTAAGCAGTTTAATATTATTCTTTGGGTCTTACACTGTACTTGGTTAAATTCTATATAGAGGAAGTTTTGTTGGGTTTTCTTCCCTGCGAGGGTTTCCCAAGATAAATATTTGTGTTATATTTTTGTTCTATTGTGATTTTTATTCTTTCAGAGATCCTTTTTTTTGGTGGAAGAACTTTTAAAGTCTTAACACGGGGGAAACACCCCCAAAAGAAAATTTAGGATCTTTGTTGGGAAATGATTTACGAGCCCATGGTATTGGGTGACCTATGGTATTTTCCATGGTAAATACCCTATAAAAGGAAATCATTGTAATATGATTGTGTATTGTATTGTAGCATTCTACAACAATCTCTGTGAATGTGTGAGATATATTGTGAGAGAGTGAAGAGGAAGTGCATTGGGTTGTTGCAGGCTGTATCCCTTCATTTTGATGGAAGGTATAATCATAAAGGACTGTCGATTTCTGTGTGGACATAGCCCATCTTGGTTGAACCACATTATATTTGTGTATCTATTGTAATGTATTTAATATTTTCATATTGTTTAATTTTTTAAATGCTAATGCTCTGCAATGTTGTTTTTCTAACAAATGCTATAAGATCCAAAAGGTCTATTTTCCTGGTAAAGTCGTAGGAAAGAAGGGTTCTTGGGTAGAGTGGGAGAAATGGTAGAAGAAGGAAAGTTTAGGGCCAAGAAATTTAATGTCCAAAACTACTAGTTATGGAAGATGCAAATGGAGGATTATCTATACCAAAAGGATCTATACTTTTCATTGGGCGGAAAAACAAAACAATTGGTGACTATGAAGGATGAAGAATGGGAGGTCCTTAACAGAAAGGAACTGGGAACAATATGGTTGTTCCTGGCTTCGCTGGTGGATTTCAATATTTTCAAAGAAAAGAAAATGGAGGGTATGATGAGCGCATTGGCTAAGCTCTATGAAAACCCATCGGCTTCCAACAAAGTAATTTTAATGAAGTGTTTATTTAATATGAATAGGTTAGAAGATGGATCTGTTTCTGACCATTTAAATGAATTTAATACGATTACTAGTTATCTAAGTTTTGTAAAATTGAACTTTGATGATGAGGTTAGGCTCTTCTAATCCCGTTCTCACTACCAGAAATCTATATTGGCTTGGTCATGGTTATAAGTAACTATGTCCCTAGTTCAAACACTTACAAACTGGATGATGTTGTTGGTGTTATTCTTAGTGAGGAAATTTGAAGAAAAACCACAGGTGAGACATAAGGTAATGCATTGACCATGGAGATCAGGGGAAGACAAAGAGAGAGAAGAAGGAGTCCAGGTAATCGTAGAAAGTCTAGAAAGGTAATATCCAAGTCCATACTGGGAAAGATAGAGTGTTGAACTGTGGTAAGAGAGGACATCTAAAGAAAGACTACAGAGCTCTAAAGAATAAAGGAGATAGACATCAGGAGACTACTCAGGAAGAAAATGTAGTAGGTGACATGTTACAAGATGATTTGATTCTTGCATTGGATAATACTAGTGATTATTGGGTAGTATATTCAGGGGCTATATGCCATGCTATACCCCATAGGAAATTCTTTCATAATTATGTTCTAGGTGATTTTGGACATTTTTTATTGGGGGATGGTGAACCATGTAAAATTGGTGGAATGGGTAAGGTATGAATTAAGTTAAATAATGGAATGAATGGTTGCTAAACTATGTAAGGCATATTCCTGCTATGAAAATAAATCTAATCTCAATAGAGAAGTTGAGAAATAGAGGTTATTTGTCTACATTTGGGAAAATGTGGTGGAATATCAATAAAAGATCATTGGGAAAATGTCATCATAATATTGATTATTCTACCTCTGTATCTTCCACAGAAATAGGTGCAAAGTTATGGCATCGTAGGCTTGGCCACATGAGTGAGAAGGGGATGCAGATTCTTCACTCAAGGAAATTGCTTCTAGATATGAAGCAAGTAAGTTTGGAATTCTTTGAGAAGGAATTGATTATGAAGAAAACTTTGCACCAGTAGCAAGATATACTTCTATCATAACTATCATTTCCTTGGTAGCCATGATGAAATGGAAGCTACATCAAATGGACGTAAAAACAACCTTCCTAAAAGGTGACAGAGAAGAAGTATATATTGAACAACCACCAGGATTTGAGACTTGTGACAAGGGGACACACATATGCATATTAAAGAAATATCTATATCGGTTAAAAAAAACACCCTGAGCATGGTATGGAAGAATTGATGGATTCCTGATGAACTTGGGCTTTAACAAAAGTAAATCTATATCCAACCTTTACTATAAGGTTGAAAATTATGGGATCATGATATTACTATTGTATTTAGATGATCTAATTTTTACAGGAAAGGAGAATCTCATCAGTGAATGTAAGAACAAACTTGCGGCAGAATTTGAGATGAAAGACCTTGGCACAATGCATTATTTCCTAGGTCTTGAAGTATGGCAGTTTCCAGATGAGATTTTCCTAAACCAAGGAAAAAATATAGTTGAGATCCTAAATATATTTTGGATGATGGATTGCAAGGAAATGAAAACTTGAATGGTGAAAAACCTGGAGCTCCTGAATGATGATTCTTCAGAAAGAGTAGATGTCACATTATATAGACAGATTATTGGATCACTAATGTATTTGAAAAATATAAGGCTAGATATATGGTTTTTTGCAAACACTTTGAGTCAGTATATGGTGGAGCCCTGACATGTTGATCTAGTTTCATAAAAACATGTGATGAGGTACCTAAAAGGTACATTAGATTGTGGCCTCGAATATGCAATCAACAGTGAGTTCAAATTGTATGGTTATAATGATTTAGATTGGGCAAGAAGTGTTGAAGACGGAAAGAACACCTCATAATGTTATTTTAGTTTTGGATCGAGTGTGATCTCATGGCTTAGTAGAAATCAAACCAATGTTTCCCTTAGTACAGCCGAGGTTGAGTACATTGCATCATGCTCAGCCTGTAGGGAAATAATATGTCTTTTCAAACTATTGGTAGGATTTTTTGATGTCGAGATAGATGCAACCGATATTTATCGTGACGACCAGAGTTGCATCAAGATAACAGAGAACCCGATGTTTCATGATAAGTCAAAGAATATAGAGATAAAGTATACTACATCTGGGATATGGTGTAGAGAGGATCCATGAAGCTCTAGTACATTCCTACAGAGGAACAAGTTGTTGATGTGATGACTAAGCCTCTGTATCGTGTAAAGTTTGAGCACTATCTTGTTGAGAGTGGTCCTAGAAATTTCCAGCTGAGGATGGTCCTGTGGATGATAGTACTCTCATATGGAGAGTGGTCTTGCATTCATTTGTGGATGAGATCCTGCATTCATTTGTGGATGAAAATATCCTAGTTTAGGATGGTCATGTAGGTAAGAACATTCTCTTGTTGAGAGTGGTCCTAGCACTTTCCAAATGAGGATGGTCATGTGGATGATAATACTCTCATATGGATAGTGGTCATGCATTCATTTGTAGACGAGATCCTACATTAATTTTCAAATGACAATATCCTAGTTGAGGATGGTCCTACACACAAGAACGCTCTCTTGTTGAGAGTTGTCCTAGCACTTGCCGACAGAAGCTAGTCTTGTAGACGATAGCACTCTCACATCGAGAGTGGTCCTGGATTGACTTGCAGATAATTTCTTGAATTCAATTGCACATGATGATGTTACGACATTTGTTTATGATTTGGGTGATTTACCTCAGTATTTGTATACTGATGATAGTGCAGGTGATGCCCGATATGATGCCAAAGATGATAATGCCCAAAAAGATGCCAAAGATGATGATGCTCTAGATGATGCCAGAGATGATGATTCTCGAGATGATGCCAGATATGTCCATGATGATGATATTCCATAGATGATGATTATGTTGATATAATTGTGAAATTTCCTATGACATATAGATTCACCAGTTAGTTGTACAGATGTTTTGTGGTAGAATACCTTCCTTGTTAAAAGGGAGTGTTAAAGAAATGTAACCATGGAAGATATTATATTTTGTATTATTATTATTATTACCCCTTCCATAGATGGTGTTCCTCTGATTAGGGATGTCATTGATGTATTTGGTCATGTAAAGTCTTGAGGTAAAACCTTCGTTGTAAGTCCGGTCAGTAGTACCCAGAAAAGTATTATTGAAATGCATTTTTGAGTCTTCCAAGGAAAGTTGGACTTGCCAGCAAGGATAATTCGACAATGGTAGGTTATTAGGAATCTATTCTGATTAGTATAAATAGCATAGGATCCTCCCTCATTTGGAAAAGAAGAGAACTGAAGTAGTTGCACTAGAGAGAGAAGGAGCAGTCCGTATGGAGGAGAGGAAGCAGTCTAGTCTTATTCTTTGGGTCTTACACTGTACTTGGTTGGATTCTATATAGAGGAATTTTTGTTTCTTTTTATTACCCATGATGGTTTCCTGAGATAAATATTTGTGTGCTCTTTTTGTTCTGTTGTGCTTGTTATTCTTTCAGAGATCCTTTTGTTTTGGTATAACCAATTTTAAAATATTAACACAAAGGAAATTCCCTCGAAATAAAGTTTTGGGATGTTTGTTGGGAAATATTTTACGGGACCATGGTATTGGGTGACCTTTGGTATTTTCCAATGGTAATTACCCTATAGAAGGAAAACATTGTAATACGACTATGTATTGTATTGTAGCATTGTACAACAATCTATGTGATTGTGCAAGAAAGACTCTGAGAGAGTGAAGAGGAAGTGCAATGGGGTTGTTGCAAGTTGTATCCCTTCATTTTGATGGTTGGTATAATAATAAAGGACTGGAAATTTCTATGTGGACGTAGCCCATATTGGGTGAACCATGTTATATCTGTGTATCTCTTATAATGTGTTTAATATTTTTAGATTGTTTAATTTTTTAATTGTTATTTCTCTGCGATGCTATTTTTCTAACAATTGACATAAGATCCAAAAGGTCTATTTGGATGGTAAACTTGTAGAAAAGAAGGGTTCCTAGTTTGAGTTGGAGAAATAAAAGAAGAAGGAAAGTTTAGGGTTGAGAAATTTAATGTCCAAAACTACAAGTTATGGAAGATGCAAATGGAGGATTATCTATACCAGAAGGAGCTATACTTATCGTTGGGAAAAAAACTGGCGATTATGAAGGATGAAGAATGGGTGTTTCTTGACAGAAAGGAATTGGGAACAATATGGTTGTTCCTAGCTACGTCAGTGGCTTTCAATATTTTGAAAGAAAATACAATGGAGGGTGTGATGACTGCATTGGCTAAGTTCTATGAAAACACATTGGCTTCCAACAAGGTAATTTTAATGAAGTGTTTATTTAATATGAAGATGTCAGAAGGTGGATATGTTGCTGACCATTTAAATGAGTTTTATATGATTACCAATCAGCTAAGTTTCGTAAAATTTAAATTTGATGATGAGGTTGGGCTCTTCTAATCCCCATGCTCACTACCAGAAAGCTGGAAAGGCTTGGTCATGGTTGTAAGTAACTATGTCCCTAGTTCAAATACTCTTAAATTTGATGATGGTGTTGGTGTTATTCTTATTGAGGAAATGTGAAGAAAAAGCACAAGTGATACATCAGGTAATGCATTGACCATGGAGAGAAGGGGAAGACAAAGAGAGATAAGAAGGATCCTAGGTAATCCCAACAAGTCTAGAAATGGCAGATCCAATTCCAGAATGGGAAAGATAGAGTGTTGGAACTATGGTAAGAGAGGACATCTAAAGAAACACCACATAACTCCAAATAAGAAAGGAGACAGACAAAATAATA
Source organism: Pseudotsuga menziesii (assembly GCA_001517045.1). Taxonomy (NCBI): domain Eukaryota; kingdom Viridiplantae; phylum Streptophyta; class Pinopsida; order Pinales; family Pinaceae; genus Pseudotsuga; species Pseudotsuga menziesii. The sequence continues at coordinate 335,450 of LPNX011020963.1, read as the reverse complement.
CTACTCAGGAAGAAAATGTAGCAGGTGATGTGTTACAAGATTCTTTGATTCTTGCATTAGATAATATTAGTGATTATTGGGTAGTAGATTCAGGGGCTTCATGTCATGCTACACCCCATAGTAAATTCTTTCATGATTATGTTCCAAGTGATTTTGTACATGTTTTATTAGGGGATGATGAACCATGTAAAATTGTTGGAATGGGTAAGGTATAAATTAAGTTAAATAATAGAAATGAATGGATTCCAAAAGATGTAAGGCATATTCCTACTATGAAAGGAAATCTGTGTAACACCCCATTTTGACATTTCTACCTGAACTACTATTATATGTTGTATTTGTTTGATTGTGAGACCTCGTCGGTTTGACGACACTGTGGACATATGGTTCTATTATTTTGCCGATATATATATGTGTGTGTGTGATGATAGTATTATGGTCGGTAGTCATGTTTAGATATGTATCATGTGTTAATTATGTCAAATATATGGAAATTACTGAATGATGGGTACGTGGATACCGTTACAGATATATGTTGAAATAATGAATGTTATGCCAGGTGCACGACAAATGAATGAGTTTATTGTTGTCATGTTATGATGAGATATATGTGTACATATCGAGGATTATGCATGATATCCTATATTGTATGTCGAGGATTGAATTACATGTTGAAACGACTAAGTGATAGCTGGATCCTACGAGGTGGAAGGGCCTCGGGGACATGGACTTCGAAATATAAAATGGTATGCGAGTGATGCATTATTTACTTTCGTATGGTTATTATGCTGTTTATTATGATGTATGTTATGACATGGGTGGGGTAGAGTTCTAGGAAACTCAACCGCCCAGATCGGTTATACGATGACAGACCGAGTACAAGTGCAACACTGTTGTTATGTCGAGTAGACATAGTCCCTTGTTCCATTAAGGGGGGTGGAGGCTTTACCCACCGTTTATCCTTGAAACCCAGAGTCATGGGAGGGCTATGCTACGGCGCGCTCCCCATGGTGTGTGATGATGACTGGTGGTTGCCTGCTGGGGAAGCTTGGTCGATGTGGTCGACACTTCCGCTTACGGGTTCTCGCTGGAACTGGTCATGACTTGACATTCCAGGGTAGTCCAGCAGAGGACAGGATAGGATGTGGAAGTTAGTAATGATGTAGGTAGATAGATGTAGCGTGAAGTAGGGGTGAAAACAAGATCTAACTGTAGGTGTGTAAAACCCTTGGTTAGTATGTGTCGTAAACTAGTCATGTATGAATTGTCGTAACATGGATTTCAGTAAGCTAATGGATCATACCTTGTAAACTATGCTAAAACATGTGTCGGTAAATAATAAGTTCCTTGATTATGATTGATGTATGTGAATTATTACTTTTAGTGTACTTACGTGAGGAATGTAAGCAGTAGCTACGCTTACATAACTTGCCTACATATTATGAATTACATGAAATATTGTTGAGTAATAATGTCAATTAGTGTCGCTTAATATTAATTACTGTCGTTTAGTAATTAACTATTGTTGATCAATGTTAATAATGTCGATTAAAGTTAATAATGACGATTAGGGTTAATAATGTTGATTAATGGTTAATTATTGTCCATTAATAATTAATTATGGTTGAATAATAAACGAAGCAATGGTTAACCTAGGTAGTGACTAATGCAATTGATTAGAATGCGGGTAGGTACATGATTTATTTATAACCTGGTAGGATGCAATTGATTTATAACCTGGTAGGATGCGGGTAGGTACTTCCCTTTGAATTTTTCCACAAACAGTTCCCATGGAACCGTGTCTAGTGTAAGGTGTAGCCGCCTTTCTTGGTTTCCCCACCAGTTCAAAGCGGCCCCCTTTAGTTGAAATATGGCCAGTTTGGACTTGGACATGGAGGTGTACTCCTGCAAGGTCAAGCACCTGGTCATCTCTTCCAACCACGACTCTGCTCGTATCCCTGATCGACCCCCTGAAAATTCTGGAAGCCTTATCTTCTGAAGTTCCCTCTTGATATCCTGGTGTGGATTTCTTGGTACTGTATTCACTTCTACCATAGGAACTTCCTCCCTTAGTGGAGGGGCATCCACTTCTACCTCCGAGGTAGCACTTCCTCTCTGTGCTAGTCCCCTGAGTGTTTCGTTTATTGCTTCCAACGAGCGCAGTATAAGGATGGTCTCTGGCGATGGTGCTGGCACATTCGGCTCAGGTAACGCCGTAGCCTGACCTCGCCCCCGACCTGCTCGCGTTCTTACCATGTTTATCCTTGCTACATGGAATAATAAAATAGTTAGCATATGACGACATCATGACTAATTTACCATCAAACTCAACAATTAATTCAAAATGCGTCATGACTAATTTATGAGCGTTTACTCTAAGAGCTATAGTTCAGGACATTTCGATCAGGCCATCTTCAGGCCACCCGGTACTAGATATACTGCAGTAATTCTACGTAGGTGTAGGTATTGGATTCCACACAACCCTCATCGAGTCGCCATCAACTCTTCAAGATATTCAATTAATATTTATTGCCCCGCTCTCATTAACAATTAATAATTTAATAATTTACTAATAGAATAACCTAAGTTTTAAGTCTAGTATCGTGTTTACCCAACATTTGTCATGAAATAGAATCCGTGTCCTAGTGATCAGCTCGTCATGTTGGTCATGTGGACGAAGGCACTACTACATTCCCTACGTTGACACCACTGCCACAAGTCATGAGTAAGATGCTATGTCTCGGTCAAGTGTGCAGCGTCGCATTCTCCCTGCGGCTTGGGCAGTCACCAATAACCTTACCTGCCACCGAGTTCACACTTGTCACGTCCTCGCATGAAACCCACTATGTTTACATAATTGGCCTAAATTTGAATTAAGTTAATTGCATTTCTTGACCTTGTAATCAATTAAATGATCTTACAATTAAATTGTAAAGTTTAGATATAATAAGGTTAATTTAAACGATTAATTAGTTAACCATATTAAATTAACCTTAAATAAGGTTACTCTCATAAATAAATGAGTTTAGATTTTAACCCTTTAAATTAACATTACATCATCACTTATACTATATATTATATTTGATCCTATAATAGTATTTAAATAAAATTTCCATTAATTAACTAATTCTATATTTACGAGCCCTAACCCTAAACCTTACCTCCCCACTTGGCCATCTTGCATGAGGGCCACCTGTCATCATCCCGACTTCCCAACAATCACCCCAACCTCGATGCTGCTTGTTAAAATGGGGCTCCACCCCCCACACTCAGTCATTTTCATTCCCATTTTTCTGATATCGAGCTCTGCAACTAGGTAAAGGAGCTCAACAACTCGGCACTCATTCCTGGGCTCGGCTTTACCCTTCATAGCTCGGTTCAGGTCGGCTATTGTGCAGGTGGAACCTCTCTTTATCCTTATTCTTTATTAATTTTTATTCTTTATATATATTCATAGTCCACCACGTCCCTCTGTTTCCACTGGAAGTTGCGGCTATGGCCGGCAGGCTACCAGGCCACCTACTAATGGGATTCTCTCAGCCATAGAACTGCCCTTCGATTAACAAGTGGGCATAGCTGTGTTTTTTTTTGTGTGTTTTTCCCTGGCCATAGGCCACTGCAGCCTGGGCGTAGCCCGGCCGGCACGGCTGGCAGCGATTTACAGCAGATATTTTCCCGCCAGATAGTCCAACTTTATCTGATAGGTATCCACTATTACACAATTGTATATGTTGTGCAGTATAAGTCGTGTTCTTAACTCTAGTGTAGAGCAGATGTTCTCTTCTTCAACCGTATTGCTCGTGGGTTGAAAATAATTTTTTTTTTGATAATAAAGGATTGGTTCCTACAAACTTCTGGTTTTTACATGCCTACCTGCAGCCTGCTGTACATGCTTATTCTGCCGTTGCGCAGTAGATTCGTCATATATTCATAGGAAGAACTTTTGCGTTTGGAAAAATCAGGTAAGATGCTTCCATTAAAATTTTACTGCGATTAAAGCTTTCTTTTGCAAGGGTTGTGAGTTCAGATCGAAAGCAACTAGATCAATTAATTAGTAGAGACGAACTCAATGTATGTAGGAATTTTTGTTGCATTTCATTATATTTCGGAATAATGCTACAATTAATCCTTCTTTCACTGACCCCTTCCTCTTCCTTAAACACTCAACAAATTATGCATTGATGTGAAGAAACGAATTTTGTCTGCCAGTGTTTTGTTTTGATAGCAATACTGTAACTTGTTGATTAACATGACTACAGTAATGTATGCTGCAACCCAAAACCCTATACCCTAATGCGTGCAGCAACCCTAAAACCTCATCTATTTCTTTTAAATACCTGCTGATACAGACAGAGCCACGATAGATACACGCGTGGTGTGGTCGGCCAGGCTATAGCTAGTGAATTTACCTGTTTATTGGGCCAAGTTCGGACTCTCTGTGATTTCATGTTAAATTTTACTCTTAGAATCAGAGATTTAATTTATTTTTCGGTACTGACAGAAAAGTTTGTTGCTATATTAAACAAAAGGTTCCGTTCAAAGATGAGGTGGGTTCTAAATCATATCCATAAGAAGTTTATAAAGAAGAAGCCTGAGCGCACAAGAATGGTAAGGGTTTGTATGGAACCTTGCCTTCCTGTCGGTAAATTTTGAATGCCTTGGGGAGATAGACAGGTATGAGGAAGCAAAAGAGATTGAATGACCAGAACACAAGATTGGCCACTGCCAGCGCCTGGCCGAAGTGGAGCCACAAGTTCGTCGGCAGGGAAGGCGGATGCCTTTTATGCATATACACATTGCTGCGAGTTTGAAAAAGTATACAGCTCGATAAGTCGGTAAATCTGGATATTTTATCATTTTGCATTTGTAGGTTGTAATGTTAAATTCCACAGACTGTGCACTGGCGAGGGAAATCCATATACAGTGCGTTTATGACAGATTCATTCCTCTATTTCAGTACTTATTGAATAATTTCAGTCCCAATAACGTTATTGGGATGCTCAGTCGATAGGTGTGGGATTAGAACCCGCTACACTAGGGACTCCAGAATATTCGAAGCTTTAGTAGTAACACTAATACTACTATTACTGTTAATGCCAAGGATATTCATATTATATTTACTGTCAAGGGGACCCGTAAACCGATCAAAGAAGTTATTGCAGGGAGGCGGAACTGTATATATATTTTTTTTCATTCCACATATCCATTGTGAGCCCTCTGGTTCCAGATTTGGAACCATGGCTCTGATACCATATGTAAAGCCCCAATGGGGAGTGGGGGTAGTAGGCATCAAATCTCGGCTGCAGTAAACAACCATCAAGCAGAGCACCAATCCACTGTGGTGGAATCATCAGGTACGGTCAATAATGTCAAGCTTAGAATATTGTTTGATCCTGGCGCTACTGATATTTTCATTTCTCCATATCCATTAGACAAATGTGGGTTGGCAGCCTATGAACATGACGATTTCAGCTTAGTCAAAATGGCTTCAGGGGTAAAGCAAGCAGTAGGACCTAGTGTCGATAAGTGTGTGGTGGATCTCGGGGTGTGTGTTACACAAGTCAAAGTGTACATCACCACTCTCGGAACTTATGATCTCATGATTGGTATGAATTGGCTTGAGGAACATCGAGCTTTCTTGGACTGTTATGGAAAGAAGGTTCTTTGCATTAATGACAATGGAGAGGCCATCAAGATTCAGGGTATCAAACGGAAGGTGTCCCTACATTTCATATCAACGATGAACGTAAAGCGATGTATGCGACAGGGATGCCAGTTGTACATTGTTGAAGCAGTAAAAAGTGAGAAGGGACCCTCCTTTGATGACTATCCAGTGTTAGTCAAGTTCAGTGATGTATTTCCAAAGGAATTACCTGGGTTACCTCCTAAGAGGGAACTTGATTTTACCATTGAGGTAAAACCCGGTGCAGAGCCAACATTGAAGACACCTTACAGGATGACAGCCCCAAAACTTTGTGAGTTGCAAATGCATTTGAAGGAATTGCTAGATCTAGGGCTCATCAGACCAAGTATTTCACCGTGGGGTGCGCCAGTAATCTTCGTGAAGAAGAAGGATCGCTCCTTGCGTCTTTGTATAGATTACCGAGATTTGAATAGAGCCACCGTAAAGAATAGGTACCTGATACCTCGAATTGATGACCTCTTTGATCAAATGAAAGGGGCGACAGTCTTCTCAAAGATTGACTTACGATCAGGTTACCACCAGCTACGGATTAAGGAAAGTGATATACCTAAGGCTGCTTTTCGAACAAGGTTTGGGCACTATGATTTTGTGGTGGTACCCTTCAGTTTGACCAATGCCCCAGCCGTATTCATGAGTCTCATGAATAGCGTGTTCCGAAAATACTTAGATCAGTTCGTGCAAGTCTTCCTGGATGACATCCTCATCTACTCCAAGAATGAACAGGAGCACGAGAAACACTTGCGAATAGTGTTGTCATGCTTAAGGGAGCATCAGTTGTATGGTAAGTTGTCCAAATGTTTGTTCTATCAGAAGGAGATCCATTACCTAGGGCATATAATTTCCGGTGAGGGAATTTCTGTTGACCCTGAAAAGGTGAAGGCCATAATGGATTGGCCCGTGCCAAAGAATGCGCATGAAGTAAGGAGCTTCATGGGGTTAGCCGGGTATTATAGAAGGTTTGTTGAGGGTTTCTCAAAAATCGTGAAACCCATAACTACCCTACAACGTAAGGGCACTAGGTACGAATGGAAAGATGAATGCGATGCCGCATTCGCCGAGCTAAAAAGACTATTGACAAGTGCACCAATTCTACGAGTTCCAGATATGGAGAAGGAATTCATAGTTTGCACCGATGCTTCCAGGCAGGGTTTGGGTGCAGTATTGATGCAGGAAGGTGGGGTAATAGCTTATGCGTCAAGAAAGATAAAACCACATGAAGAGAATTACCCTACTCATGACCTAGAGTTGGCTGCAGTGATGTTAGCTTTGAAGCTTTGGAGACATTACCTTGTTGGACGAAGCTTTGAGCTCAAGTCTGATCACCAAAGCTTAAGGTATATCTTCACTCAGAGAGACCTAAATGCTAGGAAAAGGCGATGGAGTGAATTCATGAGCGAGTATGATTTTGGGATTTCCTACATCAAAGGGAAGGAGAATGTGGTAGCGGATGCCTTAAGCAGAAAACCAAGACTTTTCTCTCTTATACCTTTGAAGGTGGATTTGAGGGAAAGAATTTTAGGGCAGCTACTCGGAGATAGTTGGTACCTAAAGGTCACAGCGGCACTCCAGAATGGGAAACCGGTGGGACCAAAGTTTGAAGGATATGAGTTGGAAGCCTATGGTTTGCTACGGTATCAAGGGAGGATGTACATTCCCGAGGAGGGAGATATTAGAGAGACTATCCTTAAGGAGGCCCACAGAGCAGTGTATTGTGCGCACCTGGGTGTAAAGAAGATGTATGCAGACATGAAGCAACTCGTCTTTTGGGCAGGGATGAAAAGCGACATGGTCAAATTTGTCGCTAGGTGCCTTGAGTGTCAGCAGGTAAAAGCTGATCATCACCACCCGACAGGACTGTTACAGCCGCATGACATTCCTATGTCGAAGTGGGAGGTTATCTCCATGGACTTCGTGGTGGGATTGCCTCTTACCTCTCATAGGCATGATTCCATTATGGTCATTGTTGACAAACTGACCAAAACTGCTCACTTCATTCCAGTTAAGGAGACCTATGATGTCACGGATGTAACACGTGTGTTCATAAATGAAGTTGTTCGTCTCCATGGGTTTCCCAAGAAGATTATATCGGATAGAGATTCCAGGTTTACATCCAGGTTTTGGACGAGTTTGCAGTCAGCATTGGGTACTCAGTTGAACCTAAGCACTGCTTACCATCCAGAGACAGATGGGCAAACAGAAAGAGTGAATCATGTGATGGACGACATGCTTAGAATGTATGTCATGGATCAACAAACTCATTGGGAAAAGCACTTACCTTTGGTGGAGTTTGCTTACAACAACAGTTACCATAGCTCAATTGGGATGCCTCCATATGAAGCTTTATATGGAAGGCCATGCAGGACACCATTGAGTTGGGAAAGGTTAGAGGATCGAGTAATTATAGGACCTGAGTTGATTCAGGAGATGGAAGAATAGGTTGTTCAGATTAGACAACGATTAAAGGAAGCACAGGATAGGCAGAAGAGTTATGCCGATGCGCATAGGGTTGACCGAAGCTATAAGGTTGGTGATGCAGTGTTCGTTCGCATCAGGCCTAGCAAAAGTACCATCAGGTTTGGGAAGGGGACAAAGTTGTCACCACGATTTATAGGACCCTTTGAAATTTTAGAAAAGGTTGGACCTGTCGCGTATCGTCTTGCGCTGCCACCCCATTTGCACAAAACTCATAATGTTTTTCATGTATCTATTTTACAACTTTATGTAGCTGATGAGTCACATAAAATAAATTGGAAGGAACTGCAGGTTTCGGACGAGGGAACCATTAGGGTCAAACCATTACTTATATTGGACCGCAGGGTTAAACAGTTGAGGCACCCTTTGGTGGACCAAGTTAAGGTCCAGTGGGACCGATATAGCCCAGGGTCTGCTACCTGGGAGGACGCAGAGACTATGTGTCGTGATTATCCCACATTATTTTGATCATAACTTCGTGAC